>KV417550.1:332405-354262 GCA_001630335.1 Athelia psychrophila | reverse complement strand
TCATGCAAGTGGCCGTCGCGGGCTACGAGCAAATCCAAAGGGGGTTTGACGGTGGTCAGCCATACCAGGTGATTGCAGAGATCACCCCGTCGCTGGTACGTCGCCTCTCGCATGCACTAGGTCCCTAAATAGCTGACATCAACATACTACCTTCCCACAGGATAAGGGGCGTTTTACGTTCTTGCCGGTGGAGAAGCCGGTGGAGCATCGGACCATCCATGACATGTGGGATACCCTGGAGGATCGCAAAGCAAGGCTAAGGGCTGCCGACCCTAGCCTAAATTCGTTCCCGTCTGATTCCTCCACACTGGTCAGTCTCGCTCGTTTCATTATATCCTTTTATCGTTACTGAGAATCGTCGACATCAAGTCCCTTACAGCAGCCGACAGCTACAGGTCAGCTCTGGACGAGCTGGACGGCAAGGAAGCTAAGGTTAGTCCCATGTTTCATCGCGGCTGACTCAAGTATCTGACATTTTTTATTATCAATTCGATGCAGAAGCAAGCATTCCCCGAGGACTTGCAGCTCTACTATCAAAGTCTCGCGGATCTCCTCGGGCCATCGCCCCCGAGCTACTGCTTAGAGGATGTCGATGAGGACGACCGCGCTGATTCCGTCGCTGATCCCGCTGGTTCCAGCAGTGAGCCTATCTGGTGGTTCTTGGCTGACGACGAGGCGGAAGAGGAAGAGGAAGAGGAAAGTCAAGAAGAACATGAAGCCAACTGCTCCTACATGGGTTCCCCTGAGGCACTCCGGTCAGAGATCGCCCAGAAGATGAAGACAGTTCCTGCATCCCAACCGACGATCGTTCACCAGCTCACAGCTGCCAAATCTGAGGTGGCTATCATCGAACTGTGGAGCCCTCGCTCACGGCCTTCGAGGATGGCTGACTCGGAGTCCTCGAAAATCGTCGACTTCAAGTCCCTTACAGCAGTAGACAGCTACAGATCAGCTCTGGACGAGCTGGATGACGAGAAAGCTGAGGTTAGTCCCATGTTTCATCGCGGCTGACTCAAATCGCTGACATTTTTTAATCAATTCGCTGCAGAAGCCAGCATTCCCCGAGGACTTGCAGCTCTACTATCAGAGTCTTGTAGACCTCCTCGGGCCCTCGCCCCCTCGCCCATGCCTAGAGGATGTCGACGAGGACACCAACGCCGAGTCCGCCGCGGGAACCACTGATTCCAGCAATGACCATCTCTGGCGGTTCTGGGTTGACGGCGAGGCGGAAGAGGAAGCGGAAAAGGCTCACGAAGAACATGAAGTCAACTCCTCCTACACGGGTTCCCCTGAGGCACTGCGGTCAGAGATCGCCCAGAAGATGAAGATGGTTCCTGGATCCCTACCGGCGATCGTCCACCAGCTCGCTGCTGCCAAATCCGAGGCGGCGGTGGCCGAAATGTGGCTCGAACCGGTGGTCGACAAAGACGACCAAGACAACAGTGCCTTCTACGTGGGTTCCCCTGCGGCACTCTTTGCAGAGATATCTCAGGAGACGAAGACCCTCAGCGTTTTCGAGCCAGTGATTGTCCACCAGCTCACAGTCGCCAGATCCGAGTCGGCTGTCGTCGAACTGTGGAGCCCTCGTTCACGGCCTTCGAGGGTGGCTGACGCGGAGTCCTCACACGTCGAACCCATCTGCGTCTCTGATGTCCCTGGGTATGTCCACGACGACGCGTGCATGTCTCCCGTATCCGACGACGTCGAGCTTGAGCGTCCAGCTTACGGCAATGAAAAACCCGCCGCTTCAATCACGAGCGACTCGGCCGACGCAGATGCATCCCCCATCGAGGATTGCGACTACGCGGGCCTTGGACTAGCTTTTTTGAGCGCTAACGGCTCCGTCTCGGCCGCCAGCTCCCTGAAATCTTGCTCGGACTGTCAATCGGACTCTTGCGGAAGCGCCTCTCCCTGCTCGGACTTCAGCGCGGCCAGCGAAGTGGCCACTCCCGCGACGAGTGCTCTGGGGACTTCGACTCCTGCCACAGAGGCTGAAGGCAAAGACGCATACCAGACGCCGCCGATAACGGATGCCCACGATCTTGTCGGACTCGGACTGGCCCTAGGATCTGCGCGCTTGGACTCACTTCTTTCGCAAGGCCAGCCTAGCAGCAGCATCGACCCTGTCAACGCGTCTGATGATCGCTTCCTCCGGACTCTGGACGCCGACGCCGGGGTGTGTACAGACATCAAACCTCCGGATGTCTCTCAGGGCTTTGTTCGAATCTCAGGACGTCAGCTACCTCGCACGTTGGACACCGACAGTCAATTCGGTAACTCTCCAGATGTTATGCCCTCGCGGACCAGTAGCTTCGTCAGACTATCTGGGCGTCGCATCCAGCGCGAAATGGGATCGTTTGGTCGCTACGACCTCATCGGTTCCCCGGGTGCATCTGAGAGCAAGACCGGCGATGGTTTCAAGGGCAGGATGAAGTCGAAAAGCCTCCCAAACTTCTTCAAGAAGATGATCTCGCTTAGCTCCCGAAAGCCTTGCGCTTAAACGCCAGGATGCTAACAGAGACGGTGAGATGCCTCCGTCTATGTTGTCGCGTTCTGAAACTAAACATCAGTTTATAGATAAAAAGGCTTCGGCTACGGCCAATGCCTCCCCCAAAATGAAGTCTTTCACGACTTACACGACTCGCCAACTTCAACAAAATCAACAAAAAAAAATCAACACAACAAATTCAAATCAACAAAATTCAACTCAACAAATTCTCCCCACAAATTTCAATATTTCAAACTAGGCTTCAGCTACGATCAACGCCTACCCCGAGCTCAAAGAGCCTTACATCAACGTTCTCGAAAAGAACGCATCAAATGCCGAACCGACAACTCCTTCCACGAAACGAACTTTTCTGCGGCTGCATTGACTTCAAACCGTCCACCAAAAAGAGGATCATCGGGCCCCCGGCACCGTCGCCATCTGGCCACCGACGGTCGTCCCGATCCATCCTCTCCACTGTTAGCGCGGCTCTTAACCCCACCGGCCCTGCCCCACTTGCCGCGCTATCCCCCCTACCCCCACTCACTATAACCTTGGACGTGTCTGTGTCTGCTCTGCTGTGTTTCTCGGAGTTCTGCCTTTCGGAATGATGCGTAAAGTGGGCGCGCTTGGCCCACTTCGCTGCTGAGACCGTGTCGAGACTGCTACCCGTGTCTCGACTGGACTGTATGGACCCCTTCTGCTCGTTGTTCTTAAAGTTGTTCTGCGCTTTTGTCTTGGTGTCAAGATCGCTGCCGGTGTATCTAGATTCTCGCACCACTTTCACTTAGGTTTCTCGGTCTGCTTATTTTATCTTCCACTTTTGCCTGGGTGTTGGGGTCGTTGCCGGTGTATCCCACTATTAGATTCTCGCACCACTCCCACTTAGATTTTCCAGTCTGTTTATCTTATCTTATCTTATGTCTTTCAAGTGTATTTACTCAGATTTCTATTCCCCTTTTCATCAGTGCAGAAGCCTTACGGTCTCAGTTTCAACTTGGGCTCTCGGCTCACGCCAACCAACACCGTCTGGTTGAAACGCAATCATCCACTTGTACTATGCACAATCGCGTCTAGGCTACGTAAGCAGCCAATCGTCAAACGAACCATTCTGCACCAATAACGCCACCTCAAAATGCTGCACCTTCACCATCGTCACTCCGTTGTACAGAAAGATCTACTCGGGCGGAACGTACTTCGACTTTGGTCTGCTTCCAAGACCGGTCTGTAGCTGAATAAGTTCGCCGACAACGGCGGTTGGAGACGGACCACGCACCTTCTCGTACACCTTCTCGATCCATATCATGGTGTCGACCGAATCCTCCTTGCCGACCCACGTCTTCGGTGTGCGTCCCTTCACCTTGTCAACAAACGCCTCGAGCTGATGCCGATACGTCGACCACCACTCCTCCTCGCTCCGCCCATCGTGAAATGTGTATGCCTTCTCCACCCTCTTGCGGAGTCGCCCGTTGTCGTCTTTCACATGGACTGTGATAGAGTGATAATAGGCGGACATCGCGAAATTGAACAGCTCCACGCTCCCGCCCTCGCAGTCGACCTTCACCGTCATGTCCAGCATGCTCGGTATGAGCCCAAACGGGCCCCATCCTGGGATCGCGAGGTCGCAGTGAATCGTCCCAGTTACGTCATTCGGGAACGACAAAGTGGCAGTTGTAGCGTGGTCGACAAGGTGTCCCGTGTCCGATGCGGAAGGAGCAGTCCTCGCGGTTGCGCTGAGAACGGCAGTGGGATTCGCGGAGGCCAAGTAGCGCAGTGCATTCAATGGGTAGCCTAGAAAGCCAAGGGGTCAGCTGCAGTCCGTATTATGCGCAGCAGACGTTTACGCACATCCACAGCCTATCAAGGCACCGCCCCCAAGAGCGTACTGGAAATTGATATCGTCTGCGCCGACAAACCCCTGGGGCAGAGCGAAAGAGCCGTACATAGTCTTGATCGGTCCCAGCTCCCCGCTATCCAGGATGTCTTTGACGCGCGCAATCGCAGGATAGAACCTAAGCAAGCCCAGTCCAAGCATGATGAGCACAGGGTTGAGAAGGAGAGCACAGGAAAGTGCCACACTCACCGATAATGAAATGCTTCGAGTAGGACAAGGCCCTTCCTCTCCGCAAGTTCGAACATCTGCCGTGTCTCATCTGCCGTGTCTGCGCTGGGCTTCTCGAGCAGCACATGCTTTCCCGCCGCTAGCGCTTTCATGGTCCACTCAAAGTGCAGTCCGTTCGGCAGCTGCACAAATGTCAATGACGCGCACTAAGCTGGCTTCAAGTGCCGGTCACTTACCGGGTTGTACACCGCATCGACCATAGGATCGTCCAACAAGTCTGAAATATACGTCAGCTCATTGATCTGTGCAGAATATGCCAATAGAACATACCTTGATACCCGTGTGCGCCCGAATAGACCTTCTCGATCTTATGTTTCTGTGCATACGCTTCGGCTTTCTTCGCGTCACGGGCTGCCAAGGCATAGACAACCATCTCGGGGTGGTTCCGAGCGGGCAATATCAGCGCGTTGGGCGCGATATTGGCTGCACCTAATATGCCGAATCGCAGGGGTGAAGCCTGCACTGGCAGTGCGGGGGGGTTATTCAGCTGAAGCAGAGAATTGGAAGTGAGTTTGGTGCTAATCGTACAACGCATACCACTCACTGTTCGGATGTGCTGCGCCAGGGAAATGAGTGAAAACATCCTCCTTGATAGCGATGGCTATAATTCTCCGGCATGGCTTTATAGGGTCGAGGAACTGGATAAGATGGTTTCCTCTCAAACACGCGTTATTGTCTCCGCTATTCCAAATCACGTCTCCTCCGCCGTCCGGACATCCGAGACTCAGAGCAACCTCCGAGTCGGAAGTACTTACGCGTACGTGCCGGATTACAAACAACACTTGCACACCACGACGATAACAAAGCCCTTTTCTTTACTTGTGGTGATTCAGAACATAGTAGTACCGTAGGTCGCCTGCGCCATTGAGCATCCACCTGTGCGCTGTCTGGTGGGAAGGCAACAGGCCCAGGCCTGCTCACAGGGAGCGTTTACTAAAACGAATCAGGCCTTGCGAGGACGTTCATATTTGAAGTGACTCATTCGGTAATTCGTTTATTTCGCTAACCGCACAATGCGTCTTGTCTGGCTTTGGGAGGCTGGATCGCATTATTTCAGCTAGTGTGCGACAACGAAATTGAATTGTGGTGCTCGTGATATGTAGCACCCTGAGTTCGCGAATCGAGAAGGTTGTGTTGAGAGCAATTAAAGCCACTGCATGATATCGAATGTCCGGGTGATGTCCATGCCCCATTCTTCCGAACCGCAACCTTCGAGTCTCCACTCCCACTTTCCACGGGCTGCTGGTATGTTGACGCACTGTATTAGGACCCCAACATGCCAGTAGCCTCTCCGTGGCGGGGGCACGAACCGCGATGCCAACATCGGTATCCAGGTCCCCGATTAACTGTGTGCCAATTTAAAATGGGTTAGTGTGAATAGGATGAATACGACACAACCATCACAGTGACCAGCGCCCACTACCACAATTATGTAGATAGCTTCAACCTTCTGGGTGAAGTAACGAAGGTCACCAGTGTAAGACCGACAATGGCATCGCTGCAGCATGTCCTTCCAGCGACAATATGAGCTAAGTATCTCCCAATTGGTACTACTACACCCCTCCGGATTATTAGGGGGCCAATGTACCATCATCCAGGAAGTCTCTGATTTAGAAAGTCCGGCACTTTGGCAGTCCGGCAGTCCGGCGATCGCCATCACGTGAGGCGGCTGGCACAGTTCTCAATTCTCGGTTTCGGCTGTTATCGCGTCGCGTTCAAGAAATATGTGCTGAATGGACGAATAATAGTCAGAGTAATATGTCAATAATGCGAAGAGTATAGAAGGTCAGTTACTGTGAGCAGAGAACTGGCGCGCCAGGACTGCATCTCAGCCTTACCAGTCTTACCAATGCCCGCCCTTTTCACCTATTTTCTTCCCGCCGCCCGTGAGAATAAAATATTATATACAGTGTCATAACAGGAAGAGAAGGATGGTGATAACTTACGGTGCGATGGACGATAAACACAAGGAGCAGATACTTAGCTGTGAATACTGACGCCGAAACACAACTCTATGGACTCGCTTGGTTGAAGTTTGCTTCGGAGCAAGGGAGCGAACGTCGGTGACAGAGTCCGAGTTCTGAGATTCACACGTAGTTCCGGTGCACCGACTAAAGGAGCGCACATACGCGCAGAGGTGTATTCAGGTAACTATGTAACTAGGACACTTTGTAGATCACGACGCAGAGATTTTGGGGCGAAAACCCGAAGGGTTTCCCCGGCTTGAAAACCCGCCTGAGAACCTGCGGAGGAAGCATTAGCGAGCTGAGCGCGGGTGGGCGGGATGCAAACACCAGTGCTGTTCAGAGAACTCGCTGCTCGGCAGGAGCGGCGGGCCGTCAGGCCAGATCGGTTACTCACTTAGTCAAATTTCCGGTGCGAGAGTTCTGGATACGGCTCTCTGTCTCCTTCTGGCCATTGGGGCTTGGAGGTCATGTGCATCGATCCACGTGGGGAAACGTAATGCTGGGCCCCTGTGCTTTCGCAGCATCTTGGCTCCTGTGTGCAAGCCGCCATCGGGATTGACTGTTGTCGCTGATGCCGGGATGCGGAGAGTGGTGAGTCCCCCTGCAATGTCATCTGTGATCACATAGGTGATCAACCCCTCTCTGACTCTCTTGATGCCTAGGACTCTGCCTTCTAAGAGTGTGGCCTTGGATCGAATGGAGGACGTCAGGGATGAATCTAGACTGTCTTGGTGCAGTGGGTGGCATCTCATGATAGCGATGTTGGCCCCAGTGTGGATGCCTTCTAAGTCGATTGCTTGGTAGAAAGCCCAAGATCGCTTGCCTGACGCGGCTTCTGGCTTCCAGTCAAGCCATTCGCCTCCCACAAAACGGATGCGTTGTATGGTGTTGGAGTGGTGGGGCATCGAGGTGGAATAAAAGAGTGTGTGTGACTAGTGAGAGGGGTGCGATTTGTTGCAAAAAGAGTAGCTGAGTGTGTGGTGAGAAGCAGAAGGATTCTGGTTGTGGGTAGCGTTGGACGCGGCTTTATAAGGGGAGGGGAGTGTATTTGAGGACGTAACCCTCCCTGTGGGGTTTAGTCCAGAGTATATATTCATATTGATTGCGTAAGGGGGCGGTTGTGTGTCATGTTTGACTGCGGCTTGGCTTCAATGGAGAGAGAGACTGGTGTTTGTAAGGAGTGGGCGGGCGGGAGAAAACGAGAGACTGACGCTGCCAGGCAGCTGAGAACTTAGGCGGAGAGCGAAGGGCAAAAGCAAGAAGCCTGCACTGCCACTTCGCCGCCTCGCTGTACATAGACCCAAATCTCTTCGAGCCTCGTGCCTCGGCACGTGGCGAGATTGCCATCTATGGACTCGCTTGGTTGAAGTTTGCTTCGGAGCAAGGGAGCGAACGTCGGTGACAGAGTCCGAGTTCTGAGATTCACACGTAGTTCCGGTGCACCGACTAAAGGAGCGCACATACGCGCAGAGGTGTATTCAGGTAACTATGTAACTAGGACACTTTGTAGATGTGACAGTAGTGTAGGCTGGGTCGAGCAGTCGACGGTGAGTCGACGGACGTCCGAGAAATAGCCGTAGTCGGTGCTGTGCGACGCGGAGCTGGCAATACCCTAGGCGGAGTCCCTGGATACCAGAGGACTTATGACCTTAACGTGTGAGGATTCCTCTACACGTGGAGCGGGGATGGCGTGAAGGCGAGTGCGTCGATCGAGCTACGAATCCTGGTGCGCTAGTCCTCGTTCTGAGGATTGCGCAGAAGTAGGATAAAATGTAGTGATGATTCGATGTAAGAGAATACACGCGCTATACATACGCGGAACATATAAACAGATGTAAACAAGTATGTGGCATACGTTCCTTGAGTTCCTAAGTGCAATAATACTATACGTGACCTTATCCATATACCAGCCGTCACATAGCCCCCCTATTGCGCGCGGGGAACGTTAGTGGTACGCCCAAGCCTTCAAGGCTCCTTGAAATGGTTCCGCGGATCATTAAGTTTGAGTAGAGAGCCAAGTGCAGCCCCTTCCCATGAGATTCCGCTCGTCGCGATGATTTCGTCCTCCACGGTCCGCCATTGGTCGTCCGTAATGCGTGAACCTCTTCTCGCGTGTCTGAAGTGGTGCCACCAGCCGCCTTCGGTCTTGGAGTCCACGAAGCCGCCTTTGATGAGCGCCGCTCGTTCGAGGAACCAGTTCTCGCATTCCTGCGTCCATCTTCCGTCGTAAGCGAGAAATTTGGCCTGAAATATGACTACCGGTGGCCAGACATAGTGTATCTCGGTCTTAGAGCCCCCCGGGCTCGATTGACCCAAAAGGACATTCTTCTCGGGTTCCGTAACACGTTCCCTGATCGTGGAGCGAGTGAAGTCCGTATGCCCGAACCCGTGCAGAACCATGGCTGCTGAGGGCCCTTCCAACGCGCGGTTCAAGAATCCGGCATTGCCGTAGTGGGAAGCTAACCGGGCTAGTAATCCTCCTTCGAACAGGAAAGCCGTGGAATTGGGCCTATTCAAGATCTCCAAAACACTCAGCTCGTAATCCCTGGCATATTCCGATCCATTCGCGTTATAGATGATAGGCCGAGCTTGAGACACTCCCGTATAGTAGACCCCGGCCTCGATTTCCCAAACTGAGTATGTCTGTAGAGGACGTCGCCATTTCTGCAGTGTCGCTGCCGGCACTTCCAGGTTAAAGGGAATGTGGCTGGTTATCGCTTTCGTGAGGAGAGTAGTGAGGGACAGGTCAGGGTATCGCGAGAGCCAAGCGCGCACGCGCCATTCTGACCGAGGGTTTTCGAAGTGGATTACCGCTTGAGTTAGCCAGCGGCGACTCCAACTTGGCGCTAGGGATGGCTCCGGGGGATATGTTTCGTCTATAGAAGGGAGGAGTGATTCCACGATCGTCCTTCCTCCTACTGATAGGGAAGCCAAGGCGCGGATGCTGGAGCGATCGGATCCCTGGGGAGATGAGGACCGAGGGCTTCTCCCCAGCGACCCGGGAAGTCCCGTTCGACCTCGCCCTCCAGAGGATAGAGAAGGTGAGGGTCGATCAGCGGGCCATTGAGATGGAGGACTCGCCGAGCGTTGTCTTGCTTTTTCTCGACGACGGCGTAGTCTCAATTCGTCGTTGGTTGGTTCGTGAAGCGATCGTACTGCCGCGTCCTCCTCTTCCAGATTCCCCATCACAGGACTACCGTCTTCGGAGTCGGGAGCGTCGCCGAGTCGAGAGAGCAGAGACCTCCCGGCGTTAGGATCGTCTTGGTACCCGGCGTATCGGAACTTATGAGTTTCCCGAATGGTCTGAACCGAGAGACGAGAAGGTTCGATCAGGCTCGACTCGATGAGCCGATAAGAATTCGCGACTCGCTCTCGCCACCTGAAGAACAATCGGTACGGAGAGCCTCCGCCCTTAACGTCTTCGAAGTAGTATACTGAAGTTAGCAAGGCGGTTTCCCCCGATGACAAGCCGGTTAAGGGCCTCTTATGCCAGTCCTCGAAATCTTCGATAAAGAATCGAACGTTTGGGGAGAAATACTCGATTCCCTTCTCGAACCCGACTTTAGGGACGTTTTCGGCGAGTGATGGGACAGCCTGCATCCAGGCGTCGTAGGTAGTAGACTCCGAATGTAGCGTGTCCGTGGTTGAAAAGGTGCTGCTGTCGAAGTCAAGACCTGTGGATTCGTCGTACGCTCCCAACGTTACCGGGTCCCAGCAGCGGAAGCGTTCGTTCGTGGAGAGACCTTCGTCCCAAATGTAGTGGAAAGGGATGGCGTGTTGGATCCATAAAGGGCAGCTTAGGATTTTCCGCTGGGTACGAAGGTCTACGATGTAGCCTATCCATTCATCGGCTTCCCGCCACTTGACCCATTCTTCTTCGGCGGTGTAGAATTCATCCCAGGATCGGTTGCTTATAGCGTCTTCGAAGACTCGACGCACCCAGCAGTAGAAACCGATGAGGTCGAGGTAATAGAATCGGGCCGTCGCCATCGCCTTAAAGACCTCTGCCTTCCTCGGATGTACGAAAGAAAGACTTTGTATATCGATGACGTCTGGGTAGGGAACCCCGGTGCTCACAAAGTCGAGGAGGAAGACCAACTCGTCCACTTCTTTCCGCAGATGCGCGATCTTATCTTCCCTCCATTTGACGATGTTCTCGGCGGTAGTGAATCCATTTCGCCCGCTCTTGACGACGTGATGAGCGCTCGTATCCCATTCGGGCTCCGTCAACGCCTTGCGGGGTAGGTAGCCTCGCCAGTGAACCGCTAGCTCGTACGGCGCTGGGCGGTCTGACCAATCGATTCCCAATGGTACACCCAGATCGGAGAATCCGGTGAAGCGCTGCAATAGACTTCGCGGCTCGGCTGCTCTGGGATCGAGGCGATCGATAGTGCGAGACACTGGGGATACCCAGAGCCGATTGTCGACATAAGCGCAAGAGGGCGCTAAGGGGTGTCTGTCATCTTCCTCGATGTTGTGAGAGGACATGTCGAACGGATGCCGTATCGACGAAGTCCACGTAGCAGGTAGGATACGGATACCGTTGTCCCGATCTGGTACGTTCGAGGCAGGTGGATGCGAGAAGGAGGGGGGAAAGGAAGAATAAGGAAGAAGGCTTTGTACTAAAAAGTGTCCGTATCAGTCAGGAATCGACTGAATTTACCCACGCGCTGCGTGTTTTCCGCATTTTATACATCCGTCGGTGATTTATGCACATGGTTATCTCGTGATATGTATAAAGGGTTTCGGCACGACGATCAAGCGAGATGCTTGAGCTTGTACTCCCTAAGAATGGTGGGGGCGTTCTTCAAGTCCCGTTCCGTCACCCATGAGTCGAAATGCGGGTTATATCCCTTCCATCTCACCAGGAACCGGTATTTTCTGGTTCTCTTGTCGTACTTGTGCCCGACTAATGATTCGACCTCGTATTCTTCGGATTGCTTCTTGAAGGACCGCGTTTCCGGCATCATTTCCCTATCCCCAAACTCGTCCGGAGAAGAGGCGTACTTTTTCAGGTGGTCCACGTTGAATACTGGTGATCCGGGGTAGCGGTCGCTCATTCGCAGGCGGTAGACCTTCGGGTTGATACGCTCCATGACCTCGAATGGTCCAATCCAGCGCTGCACCAGTTTGGCGCCTTCTCCTTTGGACTCGATCCACTCCAATGAGTGCGGGTTGACCAGGACTAGGGCTCCAATTTCGAATTCGGCCAGTCTTCGCCCCTTGTTATAGGATTGTGCCTGTTTGGCCTGGGCTTTCGCTATCGCGTTCCGAGCCGATTCTCGATGCATTCGCAATTTGGACAGGAAGTCCTCCGCTTGTGAGTTTTCCGATAGTTTTCTGGTCATATCCTCCTTCTCTCCATTCAGGAAATCCAATGGCGCTCTGGGTTCGTACCCGTACAGGAGGAAGTACGGGCTTGCCGACGTTGACGAGTGTACGGTATTATTATACGAGAACTCGAGTAAGGACAACCATTCAGCCCACGAGTCCTTTCGTTCAGCCGTATACGCTCGTGTCATGACTTCCATAGTCTTGTTCGTTGACTCTGTTTGCCCGTCGTGCTGGGGGTGATGCGACGACGACATCGCTAGCTTGGTCTTCAAGCACTTGCATACCGCCCTCCAAAAGTCCGAGATCCAGCGAGGATCGCGGTCCGAGATTATACTGGTTGGTAAACCGAAACGGGATGCTATGTGTTTCACGAAGAGGTAGGCAAACCCTTCAGCGTCCAGCCCCGTAGTGCAGGGGATGAACTGAGCATGCTTGGTGAGCCGATCTACCACTACTAGTATAGCGTTATAATCATCCGACCATGGCAGGTTTACCACGAAGTCCATCGAAATAGATTCATACGGCCTTGAGGGAATGGGGTTCGGAATCAGGAGCCCGAACCTCTTGAAGTTGGAGTTCTTCGTCTTCTGACAGACGTCGCAGGATTCGCAGTATCTAAGGATGTCCACTTTCATTCGAGGCCAATAGAAACGCGTACTCAAATTCTGCCATAGACGCTCGGGTCCGGCGTGCGCTCCCCCGAAGGGCTGATCGTGTGCTTCGTTTAGGACTATGTTCCTCACGTTCTTCGGAACGCACAATCGGGGTTGGTAATCTGCGTCCCGGAAGAATAGTAAGTCTGCGTCGTCCTTGTAGAAGCGCATCCCAGGGTCGCGAATCTTGTCCCTTCCTGGAGCGTCTTTCCATTTATTCTTGAAGGCTACATCTTGCTGGTATCCTTCGATGAACTCCTTTATCAGTTGGTCGTCCACGCTAACTTGAATGTTCGGCGGCGGGTTTGATGCTTCCCACAGCACAAACGATTCCTCGTCAGGATTCTCCCGCGTCTTTTTTAGCGGGTCGTCTTCCTGGGCCTTCTTGTGCTCTTCTCTCTGCGCCCTGGTTAGCGCGAACACTGACGCTTGACCTTCAATGCAGTCCTCTATCGTGTAGGCCGTGAAAGTGGCTCTTATCGCGGGCTCCGCTATATATCCGTTAGCTGGAAGCGTCTGATTTGCTCCTGTCGTGCTAATAGAGGGGGTTGTCCCTTCTACCGGAGAATGGTGTTCTGGCGGCGCTCTTGGCAGTCTTGACAAAGGGTCGACGTTCGAATGAATCCTTCCCGCTCGATGCACGATTTCCAGGCCCGGGGCATAAGCCGAGTACACAGCCCCCCAAGCGGCTAGTCTGCGATTAGCGTGCTCGTAGGTACGAGCCCATTGTAACGCCGAGTGGTCCGTGATTAACACTATTTGTTCTCCCTCAATGAAAGGTTGAAATTTCACCAGGCCTTCCTTAGCACCAAGAGCTTCTCTCTCCGTGGTCGAGTAGTTGCGTTCAGCTGGCTTAAAACTCCTGGACCAGTAGCCTATCACTCGCTCCGCGTGGACTATGGTGTCTTCGAACTCTTCTGCCCAGGTGTCCTGTGTTGATTTGCCCGCTTCGGATTCCGAATACTTGGTGACTAAGTTCGGAACTGGTTCTTGCTTATCGTAGGCCTTGCGCAAGCGGTCATATACTCTGGTGTTACGCAGATCCTTAATCTGCATGGGCTGGACCTGCTGCAACGCGCAGCCCAGCGCTTCATCCGAAGCGTCGGTGTAAAGCCGATATGGCCGCCCTTGAATAGGGTGTCCCAATACCGGCGCCTCGATCAGAGCTGACTTCGCCGCTTCAAACGCATGCTCGTGTTCTGCCCCCCAGTCCCATTTTGCTCCTTTACGGAGCAGGTGAAACAATGGTGCGCATATTCCTGCATAAAATGGAATGAAAGCTGAAAAGTACACGATCATTCCCAAGAATGCTTGAAGCTGAGTGACTCGTGTGGGCCTTTGTAGTTCTATTATTGCTTGAACTTTGGCGTCGTGCGTAGATAGACCCAGTCGTGATACCTTATGGCCGAGCAGCAGTATAGACGAATAGAACAGGTGACATTTCGTGGGTGCGAGGGTGATTCCGCTTTTCTCTATAGCCCCCAGAACGGCATCCAAGTGGTCTATATGTTCTTCATAAGACTTAGAATAAACCACTATATCGTCAATGTAAACCAGGGCAAATAGCCAAAGGTACGGGGCGAGGATCCCATTCATCACTCTCTGGAATATAGACGGCCCATTTCTCAGTCCGAACGGCATCCGTCGAAATTGAAACAGTCCCATGTGAGTGCGGAAAGCTGTCTTCTCCACTTCTTCCGGTGAAAACTCAAGCTGGGTGAACCCGGCTAGTGCGTCTAAACAGGACAGCACTTGAGCTCCCGACAGGGCGGAGAGGATTTCGGATTGTCGAGGGATCGGGAATTCGTCTGGAATAGTCACCGCGTTTAGCTTGCGGTAGTCTACGCAAAACCGAGCCTTCCCGTTACGATATGCGATCACCACTGGAGCGCTCCAGGGGCTCTGCGACGCTTCGATAACTCCGAGCTCAAACCACTTCTTCAACTGCTCCTCGATGACGACCTTCTTGGCTGGAGAGCTGGTATACATGGGCACGGCTATTGGCGCTTGTCCTTCGACGGTTCGTATATGTACTTTAGATGAATGGTGGCCCAATCTTCCGTCGAACGCGAACGCATTCACCCTGCGTTTCAACATAGCCCAAGCTTTCTCTCGGAGTTCCTCGGGTAGTGATCCCACGTCAAGAAGTCTCTCCATATCCTCTGAAGAGTATTCCGTAGGGTCTGGCATTTCTGCCGTCTTCGGCCCCCAGGAATCCTTGTCCGTGCCACTGTCTTCCGTATTCCCAGCGAGTAGAGCGGCTGTCTCGTTGATCTCGACCTTTGGAGAGGGGTCAGCCGCGGGGCGGTCCTTTTCTGCTGCTTTCTCGGTGCTGTTTGCTTCAGCTTTGGCCGCTTCGTCCTTCTCCATCATAGACTGGACCATCGCCGCTAAACAGGATGCGTGTTCTTCCATTTTAGCGTGCTGTGATGGTGATTGAGGAGTGTCTAGGAACTTTGAGGGGTCCGTAATCAGACCTACCGCCTCGCCTTTGCGGATAAATCTAGGTCGATCCGTGGGATTCATAATTGGCACTACTGGGTAGCTCGCTGAGAAGAGTACGTTCGGGATAGCGAAAAAAGAGTCGTCCGCGTTAGCTAATAACGACTTCTCCACCAGCCATTCCTTCTCTTCGTCGAAGTAGCCTTCCACAGGTAAGGATGCCACTGAGTTAGGGGCGATCTTCAAGTCCGTCAGTGCTCGGATGGTTTTCATCTCCTCGCCAAACTTGCGGCGTTTTCGAAACTTTCGGGCCTGTGCTCGACGATGCTGTTTCGCTCGTACGTAGGACACGTGGGATACGTGGGACGGAGTCATTCTATCGAAGTCTTTGGTCCTTCCTACTGCGACGGCCTGGACGTGGTGGGGACAGCTACGGTAGCTACGGTAGCTGATCCTTGATCCTTTCTCCAGGTCGCGGGCGACCGTTACTTCATGAGAGAGTTGGTAGTCCTCCCCTAGCAGGACGTCTACCGACATCCCTGGGACGACGTAGGCTTCTAATTCTGATTCTAGCATCGTCCCGTCCTCGCTTTCCGTGAATACCGGAATAGTGACATAACCTTCCAAGCAAGAATTTCTGTCGGTAAGCTGCCACAGTCGCATCTTGACACCCTTATGTATAGGAACCTTGTTCTTTAAGGACTGTAAAAATTCCTTCGAAATGAGGGAGACGTCCGCTCCCGAATCTAGTCGCAAGTCGATCGTGCGTTCCTCCATTGAACCCAGTTTCCCCCGGATGGACAAGACTGACGTGTCCATAGCAGCCAAACCAGGAGCTGTTCGCTTCTTCTTGGCCACTTTGAACGTCGGTGCCTCCTTAGGAGGTGGCGGCATATTCGACCCTACTTCCTCAGTTGAGGGTTCGCCAGGCAGTAGGCCCTCCGATGATGAAGTCTTCGTTGATACGGGAGGATCACGTCCCTCCCTATTGGAAGCATGATAGTTGGAGGCCTGTCCCGGAAGCGCGTCAGAGTCAGGCACCATATCGTATTCCTGCCCTGCTAGAAATCCTTCTTTGACGCGACGGTGGAGTTCTGATTCGTCTTCGATCTCCTCTACTCTGTGCGCGTTGCTCAGGTCTATCAATTGCGCACTTACTCGCAGGCTCAGCTTTTGAACTGCTTCGCTCTCAACATACGCAGAATCTTCGACGTTCTCAAGCAACGCGACGTACACTTGCGTATATACTGTCCGATCTTCATTCGGGTCGTCTTTCTCCACCCACATCGCCTTCTTCACTTTCGCTTGGAACCGGTCCCACATCGGGCACTCTTTATCCCAGTGGTTCGAGCTCCCACAGGCTCGGCATGGCCAAGCAGGGCGCTTGCCTAGCGTCGTATGGACGTGGTCGCATTTGTCAAAGGGAAACGGGCCTCTACGCGACGGAGGCGGTTGTCGCTGCATCGTTGCGTATGCTTGATGAACGATGGAGTCGTCGTTCGGTAGGGCTTCGACTTCGTCCTCCGGGTTTTCGTCCGCTGCTTCCACCAAGTACGCGGTGGCGGTGGTCGATGGTTCTTGCTTCTGCGATTGCCTGTACGGACGGTAGGTAGGCTTCGTCGAGGTCACCGTAATGCCGGCGCGCTGCAGCATAGATACGAGATTATCTTGAGTGACTGCCTTTCCCCCGTTTGCTTTGCCCCATGAGTCCACTAAGGCTTCGTGTAGCTCCCTCGTGCGTAGCTGTAGGGCCGCGGTATCCGGAATATTGTCCCTGTTCAGCAGGCTAGCCCAGCTGACAGGATTCTTGGCGCAGATATAGTAGACTTCCGCAGGCGAATCGGGAGGGACTTGTAAAAGCATACGCGTATAGAGAATCCTCCTCATAATGAATTGGTGCGGCGTTTCCTTCTCTCGTCCTGACTGCCTGAAGCGCTGATTCTCGTATTTCAGCTGTATGTACTGCTTCCACTCCGACCCTAGATAGTAACGTTGTATGGTGTCGATGAAGTTAGAGTAATGCGCGCGCATGTGAGCCTTGAGATCCGAGGTCAACCCGGCGTACCAATCCGCTACCGGGGAGTTTTTCTCGAACTGCTTCCAAAGCCAGAATCCCATCTTTTGCGGAATGTTCCCGCCCAAGGCTGCGAACTCTTGAATCTCGTAGAAGTATTGAATAGCTGAATCGTATTGGCCGTCCCATGTGGGTAGTTGTTCCGGTTTGAGTTCCGTCTTAATCGAAGGCATGTTCCAGTTATTACCTGGAGGGCCGTAAGGGGGACCGGTACCTCCTCCGGGTGGACCGTTCCCTCCGCCTCCGGGTGGGCCATTCCCTCCTCCTCCGGGAGGGCCATATCCTCCTCCGGGTGGTCCGTAACCTCCTCCTCCGGGTGGTCCGTAGCCTCCTCCTCCGGGAGGACCGTTACCTCCTCCGGGAGGGCCATAGCCACCTCCAGGAGGGCCGTAACCACCTCCAGGGGGTCCGCGACCTCCTCCTCCGGGAGGACCGTAGTATCCCCCAGCGCCTCTGTTAGGGGATCCAGGAGCCTTTCCTCCTGTCCCGCTCGGGCCGTCGAGAGGATAGTGCTTCCGCGGAGGATCTCCTCCTGGTCCACCAGCTCCTGAGAATCCGTCGCCGTACTTAGGACGGGATCCCGGCTCTGATGCGGTAGACTCCGACGGGGATCTCTCTTGTCCCGTAGTTCGATTCTCGTTCCTGAAGGCAGGCGCGTAAGGGAGTGAATGTATTCCTGAGAAGGTGTTTGTCTCTGCTCCGGCGAATCGAGGACGATAGGCCGAGGCCGCCCCCCACATGACATCACGTTCTTGGCGAGGGTACCTTCCGGGTTGAGGGGCTGTATAATAGTTCTCCTCCTCCTCTCTACCTCCTGTCTCAGATGCTGGCGCGTCCTCCGTCTCGATTGGAGTGGAGTCTATCTCGTGTCGGGAACGAACTGGGAGTCGAGACGAGTATTCTCTTTCCCTCGAAAGGGGACCTAGACCTGGTTTGCGAGCGAGGCTTTGAGACACTGACCCGTGAATATCCGGGTTATACGGCGCATTGATGATTCGCGCGCCTTCCCCGTCGTAGTAGTGTTCGGCGGGTGACTCTTCTGGGTATCGATCCGGAAAGGCGTCCTTCAGGTGTAAAGGTGATAGCATCTGCGATCGTAGAGTCTCTCCATTCTGGATGGCCGCCAGGTTTTCTTCGTTCAATTGCGCCCTCAAACTCGGCATGCCCTGATACATGATGTCGAAAGCGCGGTCGGCGTCCACATCTTCTTGCTTTAGGCGCTCCATTACTGATACTGAGGTAGACATAGGAGAGGCGAGGGGAGTTTTGCCTTGCCGAATGTTCACGTATCGAGAGAACTTATCGTGTGCGTTCGACAGGCGCGTGGTTACTACGTTCCAGGCGCGATCTAGTTCGAAACGAGAGTTGTTTGCGATTAGGAGCGGCATCATCAACTTTTCTGGGTCTATAACGTATACCCTCTCTTCAGGACCCATAAGTTCTGCTGCGGCTTCCATCAAGGTTTGCATGCGCGATACTACTGCGGATAAGCGTTGGAACGACGTGTCCTTCAGGGAGAATCGAGGGCGATCGGGGACGTTAGAGTCGAGGCCGCGATCGAGGATATCCTTCTTATCCAGAGTGGTTTTGCCTCTGTAAGAGTTTACTTGGTCGAATAGCGAGTGCGCGTCATCCTCTGCGGTGAGGTACGCTCGGTGTAGATCGGCTAAGGGTGACATGGCGTAGCTGTTCATTTCCCCATCCAGACGTTCCGACCGTCTGGGAGGTGGTTCCATTCCGGCGGAGGGCTTGCCCATACTGGCTTGCCGACTCATGCCGGGAGCCGGTGAGCTGGCGCTCTTTGTTCCTCCGTTCTTGAGGTTCCTTCCAGGACCTATTCGTGGCGAAGGGTTTCGTAAATTCTCCTGCCACGGGTCCATCGTTCGTCCAAAGAAAGGAGTTGACAGGAGGAAGGAAGAGTGGTTTATCGGGATTTGTGTTGTGTAGTAGTTATTGAGTAGGTAGAAATAGTAAAAACAGGTTCTCGGACAGTCAGCCGGGGCGTCTACTGTCCGGATTTGTCCACCTTGTGACAGTAGTGTAGGCTGGGTCGAGCAGTCGACGGTGAGTCGACGGACGTCCGAGAAATAGCCGTAGTCGGTGCTGTGCGACGCGGAGCTGGCAATACCCTAGGCGGAGTCCCTGGATACCAGAGGACTTATGACCTTAACGTGTGAGGATTCCTCTACACGTGGAGCGGGGATGGCGTGAAGGCGAGTGCGTCGATCGAGCTACGAATCCTGGTGCGCTAGTCCTCGTTCTGAGGATTGCGCAGAAGTAGGATAAAATGTAGTGATGATTCGATGTAAGAGAATACACGCGCTATACATACGCGGAACATATAAACAGATGTAAACAAGTATGTGGCATACGTTCCTTGAGTTCCTAAGTGCAATAATACTATACGTGACCTTATCCATATACCAGCCGTCACAGTAGATCACGATGCAGAGATTTTGGGGCGAAAACCCGAAGGGTTTCCCCGGCTTGAAAACCCGCCTGAGAACCTGCGGAGGAAGCATTAGCGAGCTGAGCTTCCCAAATGTGTGGTAGGATCCGCTGCCCGGTGACGCAGCTAGCGACGCGCGGGATCTCCAGCAGGTTCTAGGAGGCGGGCTAGGGATGGGGCTCACCTATCTCACGGGTGGCATGACATATCTCGTGAAGGGATCTAGGATCGGGCTGTCCTGGATGTACGGCGCAACTATGACCGCGTGTTTTCGCAGATAGACTGTGAATGCATCGCTGCTCCATCTGCCTATGGCCTTGACTACATCAAACGGGACGCCTCGCAGCAAATGCTCGAGTGTGCCTCCTATCCGGATTCCGTGGCCTTGAAGCGGTGGGAGGTTCGCAGATTTGGCGGCGTCCTTAATTCTGTCGAGGAAAGCCTTGCGAGTGAGCGGTCGCCATTTGTCGCCGAATCTGTAGGCGAACAGGTGGGCTTGTGCTGGTGCGTCGTTTACTTCGAGGTGTTTCCGTAGCCGTGCCTCGGGGTCCCATGATCCGCTCTGTTGGCTCCAGTATATGTCCTCGCCTTGGGCGCGGGCCGTCTTCGTACTTGGCAGTCGGCAGACGGTGACACGGAGGCCATTGCGGTCCTGATCGAGGCGCATGTTCGCGCGCGTGGGGTGTATCCTGGGGTCGAAGCTGGCCAGGGTTGGGACTGTCACCTCGCCGAGTCGCGCGACGGCGAAGAACGCTATGCAGAGGCAGGCTGCTATCGCTGCGTCTAGGGGTGTGTCGGTGTTGAGTGTGTCTAGGATGGTCTCGATGATGGCCCTCGTGAAGGGCTCGCGCTTGGGGCGCCTCGAGGAGGGGGGGGCCTTCGCTTCGGCGCCCTTCAGGGCTACGCCCGTCTGAACCTCGTCGATGTTCCAGGTGTGGCCGTGTATGACGTGCCATGCCCTCACTCCGAAGAGGTAGTTGGCGAGTGTGGAGCCTGCGTAGAACCCGGCGCACTGACCGACGAAGAGTAGGAGGAGGGGTGTCGAAGCTGGGCAGCGGAGTGGGTCGGGGATGTGATTTTTGTCGCAGAAGACGTGGTAGACTAAGAGTCCGCTGCCATACGTCCCTTGAGTGCCGGTTGCATAAGCCGAGTTCATCAGGGATATGATGGTTTCTACATGTTCGCCCGTGAGTGTCCATCCGAGGTCGGGGTTTTCTCTGCTCTGAGTCGGTCTCCACAGACGCAGGCGGTCCTCGGAGCGGCAGTGAGGGCGATGTGGGGATGGGGAAGGAGTTAGGTCTGCACGGTATGGACGGGGGGGACCTCTGTGGAGGGGTGGGGGGTCCGGAGCTCCTTTGAAGCGGTCTGCACCTCGTGTTCTTCCTTGGGGACCGTCGGCGCTCGCGCGTCTTGCCTCTGCTATGGCGAGAGCTGTCGTCAGTGTTGCCGAGCTCGTGCGGAGCGCGTTGAGGCGTCTAACGTTTCTGTGGGGAGTGTGCGAGACTCCGTTCTGTTCGCTCTGCTTTCGTGAAAGGCTCAGTGGCGTCGATGATGAGGGATGAGAGTTCGGGCGGGATGGGAATGAGAGGGAGTAGGAGGTGGCTTGGTGGGTAGACACCTCTGGAAGGTGCGTCTGCCGGATTGTCTGCACTGCGGATGTAGGTTGGGAAGAAGCTAGTAGGAGTTGTAAGCGACTCGAGGAGGGCGTGTAGGCGTTTGAAGACCTCGTTGACCTCCCTATTTCTGCTCCGTCCGTTGCCCCAGCCGTCGATGACCCCTTGGTTGTCCCCATGGACACGGTATGCCCTTGCCAGCGTGTGGTGCGCGCAGATCTGGCGTACGAGAAGCTCGAAACCGACTGCCTCTGCCCAGCCGATTTCTCGTTTGCCGTTCCTGGTCCTCCAACCTGGGAGTAGTCTCCATGCTCTCCATCTACCGCCCACGATAATCGCGATCCCGACTCCAGAGCTGGCATCGGAGTATGCGGCGGCGTCCGTGAGGGTGAGTGGGTGGGGAATTTCGCGGGTGAGGGTGGAGGGGTTTTCTAGGCGGCGTCTCCACCAAAGCAGGTCAGCCGCGAGGCGCTTGTCGTCGTGTCTTTCTAGATGCGGGTTAGTCGTGCTCGTTGCGAGCATGGATTCTAGAATGGTGAGGTAAGCGCGCCCGGCTGGGACCACGAGGCACGTGTGCAGCAGCTTCCCGTACAGGGATTCTATTTGGAGGCGTGCATGGGTCCTCGTTTCTGCCCATTCGTCCAGGGCTTTTAGGTACTTGGCCGTTTTTGCTGTGCTGAGCTGCACCGTCTTACCCTCTAGGTCCCAGAGAAAGCCG
>KV417550.1:269934-330264 GCA_001630335.1 Athelia psychrophila | reverse complement strand
CGGGAAGCGAGAGGCGGATTCAAGAGTCGACGGACCGTCGCAGTCAGAGAGCAAAAGAGAGAGAGGGGTTAGAGAGAGGGAGAGCTTTGGTAGAAAGAGTGGGGAAAATCTCTGAGTCTTGAGGAACCTCTCGTCGCCCGTTCCCATAGGTGGGTCCGGGTCCTTCTTTGGTTCCGTGTATGTAGGTGTCTGCTTTGTGTGTGGGGTACCGTGCGGAGTGCCAGCTGGGGTTGTGTGAGGTCAGGGGGCTGATGAGGGAAGGTCTTACCGTCTCCCGTTCTCTGCTGCATTAGCGGCGTCTGCGGTTGCGTAGGGTTCGGGATCGACGGTGAGAGGAAAGGTAGTCGACCTGGCGATGGTTGTTACGTCTCTTTGCGCGGACCCTGCGAGTCGAGGATCGTCTAGTTGTTCTCCTCGTCCGGGCCCTTCGGGTCGTTCGCTGTCTTCTTCGGCGCCTCTTCCTTCGCTCCCTGTTCCTCTGTCGCCTCCGCAAGCCGCTCCTTTTCTTCTTCATGTTTCCCTTTAAGAATGGTTAGGGCGTCTCTGGGGAATGGTCGTCGGATAGGTATGAGTACTAGGCCACCAGTAAAACGCGCGTCGCGATCGAATTCCCACTGTACGCAGGCCCGAGATACGACCAACGTGGAAACATCACGTACGTCCCGTGACGGGTACTACCTGCCGTAATGTCCGATGACATTCCGTACGACCTACCCAGTCCTACTGCTGCCCTTGGAGTGGTAGTGCAGGTTTCGGCGTCAGCTTCGCAGCTTTCCAAACTATCGCCTGCTCCGAGAGAGCTACCTCGTCAAGACGGACCGTTGGCGTCAGAAGTAGCTTGTTCGCCCCGACCGTCCCACCGGTGTTCTGGCGGAGGTCTACAAGCAGGTTAAGACCCTGTTGTAGGTCTTGGTGAGGACCGCGACCGTGGTGCTGGGTGAGTCCTGTGCCCGGGATGACTCCATGGTTCCTCTTGTCTCTGCGGCGACCGTGCACCGTTATGAGCGGTTCCCGGTTCCCATGAGGGAGCGCTGTTAGTCGCTCCTCTAGGAGTACCTGTGCAAATTAAAAGCAAGAAGCCTGCACTGCCACTTCGCCGCCTCGCTGTACATAGACCCAAATCTCTTCGAGCCTCGTGCCTCGGCACGTGGCGAGATTGCCACCTACAGCTAAAACGCCGGAGTGCCGGAGTGCCGGACTTTCCATTTCAGATATGTCCTCCCATCATCGGCTTCGTCGTTTCCCATCATTGTGGACCTCCACGCAGGTGCAACTCACAGCAGGCGTTTCAGGGGTTTCGAGGGACGCTTCGAGCTTTACGAATTGGGTCCACATCGACTTCCTTGGCTGACGTCAGTAACGAGTCTTGGAAGTTTCTGCAGTTGCCAATTCGAAGAGAAATGTGAAATCTGCGTTGAATCTGCGGTGGATGGAATCAAAGATCAAAGATTGTGTCCGCGGATTCGTTGACACGATATGGACTCAATCGGCCCATTGGTACCGTTCGCAATCCTACAACATCGATACCGTTTGTAGTCGATTGGCCTGCTGTAAGAGCACCAGTCAGTTTCCGCGCTCCAGATGTACATGCTTTCATCATTCGAGTTCGATGCAATGCGCTGCCCATTTGCTGCACGGCGCGTGAGAACGCCACGGACTGAAGACCTTTCTCCTGGGACCTGGACCATGACCTGGCGCTTCACGCTTCTATTTGAATCTACCCAGGGCTTAGCTCTTAAAACCTCTCCTGCACACGATCATCGCGGATTAAAAGCTTTGGCTGAGCTTTGGGGTCCAGACTCCTCGATCACGCAGCGTAAGTAGCATTGACAATTGAACAGGACTTATTGGAACAAAGTTGTCTGAACCTAACGCTTCAGTCTCACTGTGAGGCTTGTGAACCCCACAGTAGAGGACCGCATCGCCACGCTCAGTCGACCACGGTTTGCAGCATTTCGATTCAGTCTGACCTGGCATCTGGGCCTACAAATAGCGGACGTAGGCACGGCAGCCCCCTATCACAGCTTTCACTTCGCTTTCACGTTCTCCTACATCTTTTCCCCTTGTCAGCCTCCACTTGCTTATCTCTATCTGCTTTCTTCGAAGATGATGCCAATATCCTTCAAGTCATTCAACCTTACAAAATCAACAACCGACTTGGATATACCTGTACCCGTCCTCAAGCCCCTATTGCTGTTATCTCCCGATGAGCAACGAGACATCGAAGAAGACCGCCCCAACCTCTGGTTCAACCGTTTCACCGCCGCTGCCTCCGAACAAGCATGCATAGCGCTCATGCTGCGTGCGTTCAACTCTGCTGAGGAATGGTGCGCTCTGCGTGGCGGCTCGCACCGCCGGGTTGAACGAGACATCAAGTGGGACATGGTATGTTCGTCCAAATGCACCATTTGAACCTTGCTCATTGAGGAGAAACGCAGCACACTGGCTCGTTCAAGTTTGCCCACGTCCGCGGGCATGTTCGACACACGCTTCCTTCGGAGATGTTTGCCGAGTTCGAGGTGATCAGGCGGACTCGGAGTCGTTTCGCGCTCTGCGCAGCCCAGGCTGCTGCTGCCGCCAAGGTGAGTCTCCCGAGTTACATCTTGTTTCTCTGGTACTAAAAGGCATCTTGCGTGTTGTCAGTTCGTCGAAGCAGAGGTCAGTTCAGTGCGCAATTCCCCGAATTACTTCTGACTGATTCTCGCTTTTCAGTTTGACCTCGAAAAGGCCATTGCTTTGGACGATATCAGCTGCGATTCAGGAAGCGCTCTTTGTGATCTATTAGACGTCATTTTCAGCATCAGCTCCTGCTCCAGCATCACTGCTATCAAATCTCCCTGTATTGCGCTTCCTGAAGACG
This sequence comes from Athelia psychrophila, assembly GCA_001630335.1. Taxonomy (NCBI): domain Eukaryota; kingdom Fungi; phylum Basidiomycota; class Agaricomycetes; order Atheliales; family Atheliaceae; genus Athelia; species Athelia psychrophila. Next base: position 327,404 of record KV417550.1, on the reverse strand, counting down.
ACGATGCAGGCGACTTGGCCGTTAGCCCTGCCATACAGTCTGCCGACCAGGACACACTTCTTGGGCTTGGGCTGACTTTCAAGAAAGTGGCTGACAGCAAAGTTCGCCTCCTATTTTCTCTTGAATCTTCCCCAAACTAACTGGCGCCGTTGACAGGAGCGGAACTACGCTGACGTGATCAACGAAAACTCGGGACTACCCATTGACCCACAACCTTCGCCCCGGACTTCGGGTGTTCAAGCTCTGGGCTCCATAGCTGTAACGACGTGGACCACACCACCTCGGCCGCTTGTACCACTGAGAAGGCTTGAATCCAAAGCAGCACCGCGTTTCTCTCAGACTTCGCCAATCAAGACTGATTCATCAAGCCCACTGAGCAGTCTTCGGGCTCAAGCTGCGATGTGCTGCCGAAACAGAAGAATCAAGCAAGTACGGCGGCCACTGGCATCAACCAGCAACTTGAATGCTATCCTTACCGAACATCGGGGAGCGTTTCTGAGCCACTAGGACATCACTTGGGACTCTGCTTACGACCCCTGGCTACGAAAGGACGGACGGGACGCCATCGAAGACTTTTTCTGCTCCCTGCACTCGACTTGATGTTTCTTTGTGTTCCTGGGCTCTCTCGTCTTGCTTTCTTTGCCTCGCTTTCTGTACCTTGCTTTCTTTCACGTATATACCTTTCAATTACAAAGTACTTCATTATTCCCCGCTTATATATAAACATAACCTGCTTAATCACGCCATTGCCAATGTGCTTTACCTGATTTCATGAAGGTCCGCTATCCCCCAACTGCACCTTTTCCCGTATGCTTCACTGAAATAGAGGTGGCTATGCGGCTATGACTATTTCTGGTACATTTGCCTCGAGGGCATGGTGTGGACATCACCGTGAGCGCTCTCAGCTAGCACAGGACACGCCGCGCACGTCATTCAAGTTGAGCTGTCTGTGGTCAATGAACGACTTAGCCTGTGAACTTAGCATACGTGATGAGAAATTTACTAAATTCCTGCAGACCGTAATGTTTTTTTTTCCGTCCGTGATGTTCAAGTATAAATAGAAAAAGGATGTGCGTATCCATTAGGCGGAATAAATTAATGGGTATACAGGTGGGATGCAGGCGTGTCCATAAGTCCCATTAAACCCCCAAAGAAAACCCTTATGAGACATTGAGAGTGATACTGTGCGTTTCAGTGTTCGGAGCTGGTCCCGCCTATGCAGCGTGTTAATGTTAGTCCTAGATTGAAAGCCATGCGGATAGCAGCACGTACCCCAATGAGGTTGAAGTGCGTGACGATCAACTGTGCCTTTCCCTTTGCGCCCTTGGGAATGTGGATCCTGAAGTTTTGGTTGGGCTGCAGATGATTCGGGTTCGGGTTCGGAAACTGGGGTTTGTATGGGCCATTGTACAGAATAGTGCCAAGGCGGTTAGCGCTCGAGGGGCAAGCGTTGTTGGGACAGGAGATGAAGCTGATTACAACGCCAACCTCGGTGGAGGATTCCAAAGAGTCCTATTGAGAGGGGTTAGGAATTGCTATTTGAAAAAATAGCGTCACACATACTGGGCGAACAACCTCAACCACAAGTGGCGTTCCAGATTTGACCGTAGTTCCGTCGGCAGGCTCGCCGATCTGGATGCTTTGGGCGGCAGAGGCTGCAGCGCAGAGAAGAATGGCAAGAGCAGAGCTGAAATTTTTCATGGTGGAATGAGAATTGATATTGAACGCAATGGAGGTCTGTGCTTAGCTATTAAATAGAACTGCCAGCAGGGCCAGGTTCGGCGGGCAGGAGGCTCCGTCAGGGCAAGGTGGCGGTCCTGATTAGCACAAAAGCCTAACGTCAGGTACAGTGCCTGGCAATGAGCTCTATTTACCGGTCTTAAAGTGGGCTTGGCAGAGGCCTCGCCCACAGCGTCCAGTATATAAATAGATTAGATGCATTTAGAGGATTTTAGACATAAGAAGGTACTGAGGAGGGTTGAATCAGACAAGTGGCACGCTCATGTTGGGATGATTGACCGTTTGACACTCCCGGAGGGCGCGTTCAACCACCGTAATTCATGCATGCGCCCTCAAGTGAGTCATCACGTAACACCGCCACCGTGCCAGCGCCCATGATTATTTGGCTATGCAGCAATGAAACCCAACTTCCGCTGTCACGAGATCCCATTCAATATTTAGGATCCGGCGGAGAGCATAGGAGTCGAGGCAGTGTGTCTGCCCGTTGCATGCTAGCCATCGCCGCTTCACCATCCAGTGTATATTAATAGCTCAGATCAAATCGGCAAACTTCACCACAGTTACACAAATTAAAATTTTCTGTTTAGAAACAAAGCACCGAGCCCAAGTATACTTGAATGGTAAAAGATGACGCAGAAAATTCAGAGACTTGCACCGGGCACCCCGGATGGCTTATTCGCAGTCACAATTTTGAAAGATAACCCGGTGACGGGGTCCCGTCCCCTCGCGGAGATGCCATTGATGCTGCATCCCGGGTTCGTTCCTAGAATGTGGCACGGTGGAGGTGAATCAATTGAATGTAAACTTACACAGGATCAGGGTGACCAAAAGTCCGGTTCGCGCAGCATGCGAAGGAGCTTACGAATCGGTGAAACATTATCTGTCGGAGTGCCCTTGGAGTGCCCTGCCACAAACGGATATCGGAGGCCAATGCTGTTGGAGGGGTCTGGAAAACAGACTGGGACTCAAATACTTGCTGGGGCACAAGAAAGCGGTTAAACCTGCGCTTCAAGGCGTTGACGCGCGTCCCTACGCGTCAGCTACGATCTCAACTCGTCCGCGTCATCGCTGTGGCGCTCGGATTCCAACAGCGGGTGGGTAGCTTGCACTCTTTGCTGGTGACGATTGGGTGACGAGGGCCTTTTGGATCGGGTCGTGGTAAGTTCCGTTGAGACTCCTGAAAACATATCACGTGCCCTACTTTCTTGACAGTGACAGTGACCACGCAATTGCAAACGTCTTGAGAAGCTTCAGCCTTCAGAGGTCTTCACCATCGATCCCCTCGAGCTCACTCTACATGACAATCTGCAACATTGTTGCATCCAGCGTGCATCATCAATGTCTGAGCAGGATAGGTTAGATCCCTTCTAAGTGTCACATTTCAATTTTCCACCTCCTAAACTTTCGATATACCAGAGGATGCTTGGACTCAATCCAATTCGATATATCAATCACACTTCCCACCTTGCCCGGGACGCATTGGAGCGAGACGCTCGGCGACGAAGTCATTCCGCAGACATCTCAAGTCACAGAGATCAGGGACATTATCAATGGCGTAGAACTGGTCCTTGCCGACGTCGAACGGTACAATAATCATGTGCAGCACATACTGGATCAGCTTTGCCTACGCCGTGCGAAGCTCGCAGCTTTTGCGTTCGAGCACAAGTCATTCGTCGCGCCCATTCGTTCGCTGCCAAACGAGCTGCTATCCGAAATCTTCGAATGGAGTTGCACCCCTTTACACCACGACCACGATTTCCCTGTAACCCTTGTACTTGTCAGTCGGCGTTGGAAGGCGATCGCCCTGGCTACACCTGCTATATGGGCCGATGTCATTATAGGGGAGCGTGTTCCAGGTCCCCGACGGCGCTCACTTCCTGTCTCTGCACATCAAAACAAAATGCGGCTCGCAAGGTCGGCGAATAAACCGCTGTCGGTCAGCATCCTCTATGCAAGTGGAAAAGAAGATGTCCTGGAACAAGTCATCTCCGAATGTCCTAGATGGGAACATCTTAATTATTCCTCAAACAGTGGCTTTCTCCCCCTATTTCGCCGGATCCAAGGCCATCTTCCTCTGCTGCGATCACTTACGCTGAAAGCGAACATCTATTGCATCGACCGTCTGGATTCGGAGCTCCTTGAAATAGCCCCTCTACTTCAAGAGGTTATCATATGCACCTGGTCGCATTTATGGCCACCCAAGCTACCATTCCACCAGCTGACCAGGCTATCTGTCATGGAGGAGGTTCCCTCGGAAATGTGGCTACAGTATCTTGAGCTCTGCCCGAGCCTCGTCGTCTTCGAGTTCGATGTAGGGATGGCCACGACTGGGGAAGTTATCGATCCGAGGCCCTACCTCACACGTAAATGTCTTCGCGTGTTAAAATTACATGGTCGCATATGGGAGTCACCTTGCCACCCCATTACCAAGGCCGTGTTACCTGCTCTTCGGATCCTTGCTCTGCGCGATGATGCGATATGCGGACATTCCCAACATCCTGTCCAATCAATCCAGCCCATCGCAGATATGGTCTCCCGCTCTGGATGCGCAATTACCACGCTTTTCTGGAGCTCTCAAAGTCAGGAGGATCCCATCATCGACCTTCTACACACACTTCCTCATCTTCTTCACCTGGAAATCACGCTCGACGTTAATTTCACCTCGCCATTCCTGGAGCGCCTGGCCTCAGAAAGCCCATGCACCGGGCTCGAGAGCCTGGATATATTTATCAATGGGAAACTGATGGTTCACGTGGGAAAATCTGGAAATGGATGCTCGCTCGACAGTCAAGCCCTCATCACCTTCCTCCGAGCACGGCGTGCCGGATCGCATGTTCTCGGGCGCATCCGTATTTCAGATCCCGGCCTAAGTTCATTTGAAGCGCTTTGCGGCCACCCCGAACCGCCGGAAATACAAACGCTTCGTGACGAGGGTATGATGATTGTCTTTGGATCGAATGAGGTTTCTGAGGAGCACGCGAATCGAGGTATACGACAAAAAACCTACTAGTCGACACGTTGTTCCGATGTGGATGAACCTCTATACATCACAAGTACTACGAAATGACGATGTGTCAGTTTCATACACTTTGCATCGCAGAGCGCTGGTGCTGTCATGATGATCGTGATATCTCGTTATCGGTCTTTGTCGCAATCGTGCCACGTGCGGAATCAACCGTCCCCACTAGCAGAAAAGGGGCAGATACCAGGCAGGAATGAAATATAAAGTGACGATTAATCACAGCGCCGATGTGAGTCCAGAAAGGCTGAAACTCGAGATGGTCGTTGTGGCACAATTGTAATTTACCATCTCATCAAATCCCTGAACTCGGCTCTGCTATCTGGACTGATACACCCAAGATGCACCACTGGCACTGGAGCGCGCTAATTTCGATCTCTCGACCGGTATCGAAATTGGACCCTGTCCGCCCACATCCAACACCTACAAGAAATGGTCCCTCAAAGCCTCAACCTCCACCTATTAGAATGCCGCATAAAAAAACTGCTCAGGAACGCTCACTGTAGCACGGAATAATGTATAACTTGAACCTCTTCGGGAAGACATAAGACAATATGGTTTGTGTTCCTTGCTCCATTCCTAGCTGCTTTATTTCGTGAAGCGCTCGCGCAAATCGGGGGTAGTGGTTAGGTAGTGTCCTAGGCGGGTGCAGACGCGCGTTTTATGCGCGTCTCGGTCGACTGGGAGTTGCTAGTCTGCACGAAACATGAGCAAATTGCTGTTGCTGACTGAGTTTGATGTAAATTCGAAACACATGCATGCATTTCACCTTGATAATTTAGCATTGGTTGAACTTGCACGTGAGCGGACATTTCCGGACGGTTCCGCTGGATCTGGGCAGCTGCCATGTGGTCCGATGCTGTGAACAGTGAACTTGCTATGGGCGTCTGATTGCGATAACCTCTCTGAACAGCCTTGCATCAACACCCATCTTCAATGTCTTCTGCTGGCCCTGTGCGTATTTTCATGCACGTGTTACCCTGATAAGGAACCTGATAAAATGATATACTCAAAGGTGTTCAACACGCCTAACGCGGGCGGAAATGTTCAGATCAACAACATCAGCGGCAACTTGAATGTCACTTATATTCTGAGTGAAGACAAAGGTAATGGGGGGCCGCATGGTATAACATCATCTCTCAAATCGCTCATGCGTCATGCTGTATTGCAGAAGACAAGATATGGAAATGGCTGGATGCTCCTGACAGCTCAAGAAACTTTCTGGCAGCGCGGGAGAAGCATTACGGGAATACGGGAACTTGGTTTATTGAGGGAGAACAGTATGTCAAATGGAAGGAGACACCCGATTCTACGCTGTGGGTCTATGGAACTCGTGAGTCAGTAACGCACCTCCTCACGCGCGACTACTTACACGATATCCATCCGGCGCAGCGGGGTCCGGTAAAACCATCATATGATGAGCTCCGAAAGTACAGCTGATTGAGAGACACGGATTGATCATACCACGAACCATATCCAGCTCTACCATCATCGAAAAGATTCGCGTAGAATGTGCAGCAGAACCCAGCTTTGCCTGCGCATTTTTTATCTTTGACAGTAGAAATGCGCAGACTGACTTGTCTCTGCATGATAGACTCATTCGTTCGATTATCAAGCAACTTTCCCATCAGTCTTCTGGATTTCCAGCATCCTTGGTGGAGCTTTATGGTGGCGGACAAGAGCAGCCATCCATCGCCTCGCTTCAGCTTGTCCTCGAGAAAATCATCGACGGATTTCAGCGCACGTACATCGTCATTGATGCGGTCGACGAATGCACCGATAGGGAGAAGGTTCTTTCATGGATAGAGCAGCTTGCCCAACGCAAAACAGGCAACCTTCATGTTCTGTTCTCAAGTCGGCCAGAGCGGGACATTACAGATCGGCTGCAGTCCGTGGTGTCTCTCGCTCGTGTAACCCTCAATGGGAGACTTGCTAATAGCGATATCGAGACGTACATTAATGCAATGCTGTCAAAGATGATTAGGTGGGATCCATCAACAATATCGCGAGTGAGGGATGCATTGATCATAGGCTCGGACGGAATGTATGTTTCACTTCTACCAAAGTGTGGTCTCTGATGTACTGAGGATTTACCAGGTTCCGATGGGTTGCTTTGCAGATATTGGAGCTCTTCAAATGCCGCACTCGAAGGGCCGTGGACGTCCAGCTGCGAAACTTGCCCAAGGATCTGGAGGGCATGTACGAAAGATCGCTTTTGAATAGCCCTGACCGCCAGGATCTCAAGCAATTTCTAATGTGGCTGGCTTTCTCCGTTTGCCCTCTTAAGTCGAAAGAGCTCGCTGATGTCGTGACCGTGGATTTCTCGTCAAACGGTCCGCCGTCGTATGATCCGGATCTTCGATACTTTGGCCCTACAGATATGTTTATTACATGCTCGAGCTTTGTGACTGAGATCGAAGGTATAGTATATTTAAATCATGTCAATACTGAAGTTACTAAACTCATATTTGGGATATGAAGGAGGCCGCAATACTACTATAAAGCTGGCGCACATGTCCGTCAAGGATTATCTGGTGTCTGACCGGTTGAAGAATGGCCCAGCTTCGTATTTCAGCATCAACACCGTGCTTGCCCATTCATTGATCACCAAGACTTGTCTGGCATATATTTTCCATCTCATCAGCTTGCACTCCATCAACGACTCTCTGTTGAAGTCTTTCCCATTGGAATATTATGCTAGAAGCCATTGGATCAAACATATGCGATTAGGGGGCGGTGAAGACGAGCATCTCTCGCAGATGATGGATTGCATCTTCTCGCTAGAAGAGAGTGCCTTGTCCAACTGGGTTCGCCTGGGCGATCCAGATGGATATTCGTGGGAATGGGAGACCAGGACCTTTGATAATCCATCTGAAACAATAGCTGCGCCGTTATATTATGCGTGTGTCCACAATCTAAAACGGATTGTACAGCAGCTTCTGCAAGGAGGAGCAGCTGTAAATGCGCAAGGAGGGGAGAACGGAACCGCGCTGCAAGCCGCATCACTCTTGGGTCACGATGACATCGTCCGGTTGCTTCTCGAGCAGGGTGCAGACGTGAATGTGCAAGGAGGAGTGCACGGAAACGCGCTGCAAGCTGCATTGGAGGGAGGCCACCGTGCTATTGCCCGGTTGCTGCTTCATCAGGGTGCAGATGTGAATGCGCAAGGAGGATTGCACGGAAACGCACTACAGGCTGTATCATATGGAGGTCACGAGGACATTTTCCGGTTGTTGCTCGAGCAAGGGGCAGATGTGAATATGCAGGGAGGGAGGTACGGAAATGCGCTGCAGGCCGCATTGTGGGGTCATTCCGATGCCATCATCTGGCTGCTGCTGGAGAAGGGTGCAGATGTGAATTCGAGATGGCAAAATGGAAACGTGCTGCAGGCCGCATCAATAGAGGGCCGCGCTGACATCGTCAGGTTGCTGCTCGATCAGGGGGCAGACGTGAATGCGCCAGAAGGAGTGCACGGAAAAGCGCTGCAGGCCGCATCATACTATGGCCGCGATGACATCGTCTGGTTGCTGCTCGAGCAGGGTGCAGATGTGAATGTCCAATTTACAGGAGGGAAGTTGGGAAATGCACTGCAGGCCGCATCCTCGCAAGGCCATAGTGCCATCGTCCGGTGGCTGCTCGAGAGGGGTGCACATGTGAATGCGCAAGGAGGTGAAGACGGAACCGCGCTGCAGGCCGCATCATACTATGGCCACGGCGCCACCATCCTGCTGCTGCTCGAGCAGGGGGCAGCCGTGAATGCGCAAGGTGGACGGCATGGTAGTGCACTGAGAGCGGCAAGAGCCGAATACTCTTTTGGGGAAAAAAGCACTGAACTGACTGCAAAGCTACTACTCGAGCATGGTGCCGTTGACGAGGATTCGGGCGCGGATACTCACAAGAGTGGCTCTTGTCCAAGATTGACGAGTATTATTGGGCCTTCCTCGCGGCCGACTTCCGCCCCATTCGTCCCGTGGAGTTTTATTGGTACTCTGCCGAGGTGCGTTTGTCATTTGAGCAACAAGCCAGGTGCTGACCGTATGAGTAGGAGTGGGGTCTTCTTGGCTCCCAGGATACCGCAAGCCGCATCATCGAGAGATCACAGTGCCACCGTCCGGCTACTGCTCGAACAGGGGGCAAACGTGAATGCGCAAGGAGGACGGCATGGCAGTGCGCTGAGCGCAGCAAGATCCAAATACCCTCTCGGACAAAAAGACAGTGAACTGACTGTGAAGCTACTACTCGAGCACGGAGCCATCGACGATGATTTGGACGAGGATGATGTACGCTGACGGCCATAGGCCTTTCACGAGGTGTGACGCGTGAATAAGGCCGCATCGGATGGAGGCGAGGATGCCAGCGTCCGGTTGGCGTCCGGTTGTTGTTCCAGACGGGGGCAGATGTGAATGCGCAAGGAGGGGTGTGTGGAGTTGCACCGCAGGTTGCATCAAAGAGACGCAAATAGCTATAGGGGACCGTGCAGCTACTATTCGAGCACGGTGACATTAATGAGAATTCGGGCAAGCCAAGAAGTTCAATAAAACTACTGTGTTGTCGCGTGAAGAAGTTCAAGTTGTGGCAGTTCCCATGCGACCGTCTCACTGCCCAGCCTCTTCACGAAACGGCAGAGATTGTACAAACATTTTAGATTCCGATTTTAGCAGAACGTACAAGTTACAACACCGACCAGGCGCGGGTATGTATGCCAATAAGTAGGTAGTGCAACAGAACAGATCACAGACCAGACCACAGACCACAGATAACCGAAAGAGAAAACAGCACAGACGACCGATAGCAAACATTCCAGACACCAAAAAACCGAAAACAGAGACAACCCATCCCCACCCCAGCTAATCACACAGCTAATCACACCCCGCGACACTGCTCCCGCTCCCGACTGACCACACACTCTCGGCGCGCCCCGCCCGTGCGCGCTCATCCCAAGATGGCGCATGAACGGATATGCGGGCTGCGGCGGCGACCTTGGGCTCCTTAGCGCCGGGTTGTTCGCGCGCAGCGTCGGCCCCACGGCAAGCCGCGCAAAGTTCGAAGGGAAGAGCGGGTTGCCGGGCCCGCGCTCGCCGACGGGGTCGTACGCGCCTATGCTCCCCGTCGTGCTACGCGTGCTCCCAGCGAGCGCATGCTCCCGAAGCTGCTGCTCCGCCCGCTCTTCGCGAGCCCTCCCACGAGCCGACGCCGAGGCCGCCGGTGAGCGGGGGCAGCCCGGCGAGGAGGTTCTTCGGCGAATGCGATAGGTGCACGCAGGCGGGCCGGACTCGCGCGAGACGGCGGGGGAGGTGCTAATCTTGAGCCCCTGGATCGTGCCGCCATTCGGCGGTGAGTTGAACTTGGCGCTCGGGCCGGGGCGTGCGGTGGTGTACCCCTCCGCCTCGCCGTTCCCAGGTGCGGGCTCGTTCTTCGGCGCGGCGTCCTCGTCCTCCGCGTCCTCGGAGATGCCGCTCATCGCGAGCGGGCTGTGTCTGTGGCTCAAGACTGCCGGCACCGAGGGACTCGACAGCGGCGAGTGCGACGGCGACGACGCAGCCGTCACGTCCCCGCCGGGCGTAGTGGGCGCCGCCATGATGTTCTCGATGCTGAGGCTCATCCCCGCGTCGGGTTCGTCCTCGTAGTTGTAGTCCCACCCGCCGAACGCGTCCGTGCCCTCGTACAACGTGGGCGAGTAGTGCGTGGGCGTGCTCGGTGATCTCGCCCGCGGACGACGCCGGGCCGACGGAGGAGGAGGGCCAGCGGTGGGCGTTGTGCTGCTCGTCGAGCCCTACGCCCACGGAATCCCATTCCTCGAACACATCCCCCTCCTTCGCCCTCTCGCCAACCCCTATATCCTCCTCATCCGTAAACTCCTTGTGCTCATGCTCGTGCTCCGCATCTAAATCGTGGTCCAGCTCCGGCGACACCGCCAGCGCGCCCTTGACGCGCTCCCAGACGGCGTACGCGACCTGCGTGAGCCACGCGAGCAGCTGGTCGTACGTCCACGCGGTCGGCTCCGCGGGCAGCGACGACGCGGCGATTTCTGGCTCCCGCACGGAGTAGGACGACTGGGAGGAGTACGGTGGTGCGAATGGTGCAAGTGTGCGGAGAGGCTGGGGGAGGGGGGCGCGGGCGGGGACGCATTCGCGCTCGTGGAGGGAAAGATATGTGCAAAGAGGAAGAAGAGCTTCGAGCCGGCGTGCAGGCGAGGAGGGCGGCGAGTAGGAAGCCCTCCTGGATCGGGTCGTGGTTCATGCACCATAATATATCACGTGTCCTACACCCACACTGACACTGACAGTAGAGGCTCGAGCATATTTGAAATTATTATTTGCAAAGTTCAAACGTCTTCAGAGGTCTTCAGCATCAATCCTTGATCGATCCTTATCGATCCTCTCACTCTACATAACAATCTATAACACCAGTGTGCATCAACAATGTCTGAACAGGATAGGTTAGATCCCTTCTAAAAGTCTCATTTTCGCCTCCTAAACTTTCGATCTACCAGTGGAAGCTTGGACTCAGTCAAATTCGACATTTCAATCACACTTCCCACCGTTCCCCGGACACACTGGCGCGAGACGCTCAACGACCAAGCCATTCCACAGATATCTCAAGTCACAGATATCGGAGACATCATCAATGGCATAGAATTGGCTCTTGTCGACGTCGAACGGTACAAGAATCATGTGCAGCACATACTCGATCAGCTTGACCTGCGTCATGCGAAGCTCGCGGCTCTTGCATTCGAGTATAGGTCATTCCTCGCGCCCATTCGTTTGCTGCCAAACGAGCTGCTATCCGAAATCCTCGAATGGAGTTGCACCCCTTTACCCAACGACCACGATTTCCCTGTATCCCTCGCACTTGTCAGTCGGCGTTGGAAAGCGATCGCCCTGGCTACACCTGCTATATGGTCCGATATCAGGATAGGGGAATACATTCCAGGTCCCCGTCGGCGCCCACTTTTTGCGTCTGCACATCAAAGCAAAATCTGGCTCGCAAGGTCGGCGAATAAAGCACTATCAGTCCGCTTGCTACCGAGTGGGGAAAGGGGCAGTGACTCGAGCGCCCCGAAAGAACTTATCTCTGAATGTGCAAGATGGGAACATCTCAATTATTCCTCCAGCAGTGAATTTCAATTTCTCCCCCTATTTCACCGGATCCAAGGCCATCTTCCCCTGCTGCGATCACTGATGCTGAAAATCGAATTACGTTCGGCGATCGACCCTCCATATTTGAAGCTCTTTGAAACGGCCCCTCAACTTCGAGAGGTGACCATATGCAGCCGGAGCCTATATGATAGGTTCAAGCTACCATTCCACCAGCTGACCAAACTGTCTATCGGGCCCGAAGTTCCCCCGGAACTTTGGGTGGAGTACCTTCGACTCTGCCCGAACCTCATCGTTTTCGAGGCCGATATGCGGACGATTGCCACGAATATGATAACCATCAATCAGGGGCCCTACCTCACACATACATGTCTTCGGGTGTTGAGATTATCCGGTGGTGTGGGGGTCGGATACCGCCCCATTGACGCGGTCGCATTGACATTGCCTGCCCTTCAAATCCTTGATCTGCGCGATGCTGATGCAAACACACAATTTTATTATCCTATCGGACCACTCCAACCCGTCACGAATATGGTCTCCCGCTCTGGATGCACATTTACCACATTTCGCTGGAGCTCTAAAGGCCATCTGACTCCCGCCATCGAACAGGATCCCGCCATCGACATTCATCTACGTGCGTATCCTCATCTTCTCAATCTGGACATCTCGCTCGACATCAAGTGGATCTCGCCGTTCCTGAAGCGCCTAACCTCGCAAAGCCCATGCCCTAGGCTCGAGACACTGGATATCTTCATCGCTGGGAAACTGGCGTTTCACGAGAAAAAATCTCGAGTGTCGCATAACCCGCAGCCTCCCCCAAGTGGACACTGGCTCGACATCCAAGCTCTCGTTATCTTCCTCCAAGCACGGCGTGCCGGATCGCATGGTCTCAGGCGCATCCGTATGTCAGATTCCCAGTTTGGTTCATTTGAAGAACTTTGGGGCCACCCCGAACCACCGGAAATACAAACACTTCGTGACGAGGGTATGATGATTGTCTTTGGATCAAAGGAGGTTTCTGAGAAGCACGTTGATCGCAGTATGATGTATGCTTCGGGCTGTAGGTCTACGGGGGTGTGACGCGTGATGGCGGGAACTTACCTGGGTGCAGTTCATTCGAGGGTGCTGTGCATGACACACACATAAGACGTTCACACCTGTGTAAACCCTGCTTACAGTGCAGGGCCCCCCCGGGAATTTTTTAATATAATAACATAGGTTTTCATCACCGTCACAACTGTATCGCAACCGCAAGAGAAAACTATTGTGTGTCACGTGAAGAAGTTCAAGTTGCACACGTGGCGGCAACTCCCATGCCACCCCTATCCTCTCACTGCTGTACTGCCCAGCATATCCAGAGAAAAGATTAGCATATTAAGAACCGCAGAGATGGTGCAAATATTGTAGATCCTAATTTTAGCAAAACTAGGACAACTGTAGAAATTACTACACCGGGCACAGACCAGACCGTATACCACTGATAACCCTCTCCAAGTTCCACCTCTCGTAGCTAATCAACCGTACACCGCAGCACTACTCTCGCTCCTCACAGCGTGCCATTGTCGCTTTCGACACCGCACGCCACCGTGCTCAACTGAGTTCGAAGTTTGACAGCCCATGACATCGCACTGTCTACCGAGCCCGCATAAGCAACCCCCGGTCACAACCGTCCAGGGTAATTACATAGACGAAACGCATCGAATAGATGTAGATGTGAAGAATTTAGGAACCATGGACAGCAAGCCAACAGCAGGTGATACAGGCTGACAGTTATCCGTAAGCACCCTATGTGACAGATCGCAATTTGGGCCCAAACCGCGGAAGCGCAGCGCGCAGTCAGCGTAAGTAAGGCTGTCAAGACTCACGAGCCGGCGCTGAATAGATGCACGGCGGATGCCTATCACGATGCTTATCCGCCAATCTGGTGCATCACTGCGCGGGCCGTCGACGTTCGATTGCAGGGAACGGGCTGTCAGATGCTGTCGGCATGCAGTAATGCATCATCCCAATAAGCGAAACACTGCATAGATCGTACGTGTTCGAGCGTTTTGGGCGCCACGAACGTACGAACGTTCCCTTGTCCGGACATCACAATATCATATTCGTAGCTTCGATCTGCGGACGGAGGCGCTTTGAAGACACGCCACGCCGCCCTTCACACTTCACATCTGCTCGATCTCGGCAGATGTGAGCGAGTGCTGAAATACGCTGGTAAATGATGATGATATTACGTCGAGCATACGCAGCCGGATCCGCGGTCGATACTACAAAGCACACGCCGCGCCGCAGGCTTGTGCGATGGGGACGAAAAGGATGGGGTTGTTGAAGATTGAACCTGTCACGAGCCCGGCTCTAAATTTACATTTTAATTTCACAAATATTATTATCACGCACCGCGTCATGATTGGCTCGCGCGGGCCATCGCTTGTTTATCCGATGGCTATCCGGCACACATGGGTGCCAAAAGTTAAAACTGTCGTCGTCGAGTGCCGTCCGCCGCAATAAGACCGACGACCTAGGTCACCCGCCAGAACGAATCCAGACTCCCGACTCCAGACTCCGGAGAGGACAGGCATATCATAATCATAATAATCATATGCAAGAACAAAGACGCGTCGCTACCCGCAGGGCGCGCAGACGCCGCGAGGATCCAAGAGCGTGAGAGCACCACAAACACATTGCAATTTGGAGCGCGCTGACCGGGACTGACCATTGTGAAGTGTTACTTGGAATGGGAGCGAGATGGGCGCTACTCGCATGCACAATAGCATCTTAATGCTCCACGCTAGCCCGGGTGGTGGATGTGGCGCGTGCACGATGGACGTGAATAATATTAATGGGCAGCATGATTAGAGCCGGTCACCAGTTGTTTAAAGTAATGCAATGCATGACGGTATCGTTCTGTTGATGGCATGATGCATGATGCATGCATTATGTGCGATCTTGGGTTGGGTTGGGTTGAGCTTTGGGCCGGTCACCGATCGCGATTTCCTGTGAATTGATTCTCTAGCATTCCACGGAGATGAGACTGGTCACTGGCGTGCGTTGTATTGCGTATTGCGTATTGCGCAGAGGGCTAGTGCACAATTTATCCCGATACGTTTGGCATATGCACACATCCTTTTTCCGATGCCGCACGCTGCAATTGGGCGGAGCGGGATTAAATTGGACCAGGTTGATGATAAGGCCAGCTGTAGCCGTTCCCCGCTTAAATTTTACCACTGCAATCCGCAGCCCGCAGTCCGCGCGGCACCATGTATTGACGTCAGACTGATAATCTGGGATACGTAGCTGGCCTGGAGGTCGGGATAGAGAGCGCCGCAGATGAACGACGAGTCCAAGAGGAATTAATCAATTGTCAAATAGCAATCCCAGTCGGGGGTTGGTCCAAGGTGGAGGTACGGCAGAAGAGAGAAGTATTGCAGTGATCCAGGTGATCCAAGTGATCCTAGTCAAAGGGTGCACTAAAGGCTAAGGTGGGGGCAGTGGCGCGATAGAACGGGAGAGAACGGAAGAGGATGGAAGAGAATGGAAGACGATAAGACCCGCAATTTCGAATTCGCGGTGGCACGCACTCGTAGCGAGCGCTCTTGGCCAGCGTCCCGTGGATTGGCTTAGGCGATCTATTGTCCGGCGTCCGGGGGAATCGGCACAGCAAGCAGTCTGAGATGCGAGCCGCGCGGTGGCGGGAGAAGACTCGTCTTGCCTCAAGACGCTGCCAGTGGCTACTGGGACGACAACGCGTGGAGCCGCGTATGCCTACATGGCACGGCACGGAGAAATATATTTAGTCGCGATTCACGCGCTGCAGCTCGTGGGTGCCAGGCGTGGCCGCAGCGGTCGCGGTGGATGCAGTGGTCGTGATTGTCGCGGTGTTTGCGGTGGATGCAGTGGATGCAGTGGTCGCGGTGATTGTGATTGCACTAGTGGGCACAGCGGCTGCAGTGGATGCGGGATGCCACCGCCTCGGAATCGGATGGGGAATCGCTCGGCGAATCAGGGAATCAAGGTGGCACACGCGCGCACGTCTCCTCGATGTTGTCGGCCGAGCCACGATCGATCAACGCTTGCGGTTGTGATTATCAATCAGGATTCATTTAGCAGCCGATGCGCGCGAGCTGGGAATTTCCGATAAGGGGAAGGCCCGGAATTAGAAGACGCGCAGCACCCAGCCACCCAGTCACACTCACTACTCGGTCGCTCAGTCACTGAGCGTGCACGGAGACATCACCACAGCTGTACAGGCAAGTGGGTCGCTGCAGCTGCAGATGATAGATCGGTGCATCTCGGTCGCGGTGGTGCCCGCGCCACCGAAGCTTGAAATTTGAAGTTTGACAGCGGACGCACTGAAATTAAAATGGCATGCAAAACGCTGCAACTCTAAAACCCAAAGAGAGCCATCAGTTGAACAAGTCGAGTTGAGTTGAGGGTTCATTTTCGTGTTTCCTGCCTCCCGCTGTCCTGTTTGGGTGTCTCCTATTTCCTACTGCCTATTTCCTGTTTGCTGCACGAGCCAAGGAGGGTGGTCATAGGATGTCGTAGGCTGCCATATCCAGTTGGGGCAATCGCATTTCGAAGCGCGCTTGGCACAGTGTTTAGGAGCGTTGGAGCAGGAGCAGGCTGTGGTGTCGGGTGCCTGCCCAGCGAACGCGCAGCCACCGACGAACGCCGACGACATTTATGACCGCGCACAGGGGTGCTGCGGGGCGCCCGGTCCACCCCGATCCCCACGCCAGATCGCAGTGTCTGTGCGCTGCAATATTGTTCAGCCGCCTCGCAACGCGGGGCCCCAGATTGGCCTGAGTCTGGGCTCGTGAGGGGAAATTTTAAAAAGAGGGTGGACGGGGCATTCCCGGGGTGCATCGCTGTTCGCATAGACGGCTAGAGACGGTGCCTGTGGGCCTGATCAGTGGTCCACGGGTCAGCTGGGAGCAGCAGCGAGGAGGGAATCCGAGGTTGTGGACGGCCGGATTGGGACGACCTGATTAGGCGCCGAGGCGTTTGGCGAGCCGGCGGCGGTGGCGTGGTCCGTGGAGATGGGCAAATGGTCTAATGCGCATGGGGGTTGGGCGGGCTGAGGTTCGCGGGAGGACTCGGGGCAGGGACAGAGAAATGGAATAAGTTGGCATGTAATATTGACGTGTTTATATGATATGTCGCTGGACAGGCGAGTCTGATGAGAGTCATTGCGCGAGCCCAGACCGGGCGGGGGCATACGAATAACTGCCTGATTGGGACTGTGCTGCGATCGATGGACAGCGATGGCCGTAAGGAGCACGTATTACTGGGGCCGAGTACGTAGTAGCCATGCCATCATCAATTACTCAAAAGACAGCCCTAAGTCGAGTCGAGAATTCCCCACAAATCACCCCTCAATGTCGGCCACTGCGACCATGACCACCACCCAGACCCAGCCCACGAAGCGACGTCTGTCCTCCCGCCGCGGCTCAGTTGCCGCAAGCGACCCGTGGGGCGCCCACTCGACGCTGAACCACAACCCGCGGCGCAGCTCGAGCAGCACACTCACCATCGTCCGTGTGCAGCACCCGAGCCAGATCCCCCAGGCACCCCTAAACCTGCGCGAGCCCCCCCGCCGCAACCACCGCCGCCAGGGCTCCGCGTCCAGCATCGGCTCCAACTCCGGCCCCGGCGACGCGGGCGGCGGCGGCGGGCGCATGAGCTTCGCCTTCTCCAGCTTCGGCGGCCGCGGCGGCGAGAAGGAGTCGCAGACCCCGACCTCCAGCCGCCCCGAGTCGCCCACCTCCCCGCGCCCCGCCCCCGCGAGCACGCGCCCCGCGTCCCCCAGCCGCTCGCGCCACGCGGGCACGGCGTACGCGCAGCCGCGCCTCTCGCCCGAGCAGCTCTTCGACCTCGCGCGCGCGTCGACCTCCCCGCGCCCCGCCCCGCCCACGGGCACGCTCCACACGGCCGGCGGCAGCACCACCCCCGGCGCGGCCGGCTCGCCGTACGCGTTCGGCGACACGTCCCCCGCGTCGTTCATCCCCATGGCCGCGGACGTGTGGCTCCCCTTCATCGACCGCCCCGCGGAGGTCGCCGCCCTCCTGTCCTGCGCGCCGAGCTCGAAGCTCTTCTCGCTCCTCGCGCAGACCTTCCCTTCCGCCAATGCGGGCGCGTCCCCGCCCGCGCCCCCCTCCCCGACGCTCTCCGCGCACTCGCACCATTCGCACCAGTCGCAGCACTCGCACTCCTCCTCGCAGTCGTCCTACTCCGCGCGCAAGCCGGAGATCGCCGCGTCGTCCCTGCCCGCGGAGCCGACCGCGTGGACGTACGAGCAGCTGCTCGCGTGGCTCACGCAGGTCCCGCGCGAGGGCGCCCCGGGGGCGGGCGCGGACGACGCGCTGTGGGTGCGCCGCGCGCGGCAGTGCATCATGGGCCGCAGCGAGCTCATCTGGGAGCGCGTCAAGGGCGCGCTCGGCGTGCCGCCCGAGCTGGACCAGGATGTGGAGCACGAGCAAGAAACCGACGAGTTCACTGACGACGAGGAGATAGGGGTGGGGGAGAAGGAGGAAGAGGGGGACGTCTTCGAGGAGTGGGACTCTGCCGGCGTGGGGCTCGACGAGCAGCACAGCGCACACCGCCGCCCCTCCACCTCCTCCGTGGGCGCCGCCTCGTCCGCGGGCGAGATCACGGAGCACGTGAGCTCGCCGACGACCTACTCGCCGCCGCAGTCGCAGTACGAGGGCAGCGACACGTTCGGCGCGTGGGACTACAACTACGAGGACGACCCCGACGCGCGGATGAGCCTCAGCATCGAGAACATCATGGCCGCGCCGACGACGCCCGGCGGGGACGCGACGGCCGTGTCGTCGCCCGCGGGGCACCACGCGCACCAGCACGCGCACGCGCACTCGCCGCTGTCGAGCCTCGCCGTGCCGACGTCCCTGAGCCACAGACACAGCCCGCTCGCGATGGGCGGCATCGCGGAGGACGCGGAGGACGAGGACGCTGCGCCGAAGAACGAGCCGCCCAGGGACGGCGAGGCGGAGGGGTACACCACCGCGCGCCCGGACCCGAGCGGGAAGTTCGACTCGCCGCCGCACGGGGGCACGATCCAGGGGCTCAAGATCAGCACCTCCCCCTCGGTCTCGCGCGGGTCCGCCCCGTCCTCGCCCTGCGTGCACCCCTCGCACTCGCCGAAGAACCTCCTCGCGGGGCTGCCCCCGCTCGCGGGCGGCCCGGCGGGCTCGTCGGCGGGCTCGCGAAGAGCGGGCGGAGCAGCAGCTTCGGGAGCGTGCGCTCGCTGGGGAGCACGCGCAGCACGACGGGGAGCATGGGCGCGTACGACCCCGTCGGCGAGCGCGGGCCCGGCAACCCGCTCTTCCCGTCGAACTTCGCCAGGCTTGCCGTGGGCCCGACGCTGCGCGCGAACAACCCCGCGCTCCGGAGCCCTAGGTCGCCGCCGCAGCCCGCGTATCCGTTCATGCGCCAGCTCGGGATGGGCGCGCACGCGGGGGCCGGGATGGGGATGGGCGCGCAGGGGCGGGGCGCGCCGAGCTGGGCGGAGGGCTGGCGCGGGAGCGAGCAGGAGTATGCGGTCACTGTCGGGAGCGGGAGCAGTGTCGCGGGGTGTGATTAGGGTTCGGGTTGTCTTTGTTTTCGGTTTGTTTTTGGAATGTTTGCTATCGGTTTTCTCTTTCGGTTATCTGTGGTCTGTGGTCTGGTCTGTGATCTGTTCTGTTGCACTACCTACTTATTGGCATACATACCCGCGCCTGGTCGGTGTTGTAACTTGTACGTTCTGCTAAAATCGGAATATAAAATGTGTGTACAATTCTGCCTTCTCGCGAAGATGCTCGGCAGTACAGCAATGAGAGGGTCTGAGTTCCAATCAAAGTGCGAGTTATTGTCTGATGCCGGACGAGCACAATTTAGCTATCGGTGAAGGGCATCTGGTTGCCCTGTCGTCAGTCCTTCCGCAAAGCCAGGGTATGGTACATATGTATGAGCTATTTTAATAGTTTGAAGCTCGCTATCGACGACGCACGACGGACCCTCCTCAGCCAATGATCGAATTGACATTCCGATCGTTTGGCGCCCATCCTGCCAAGGGTATACATGTCCATCGACGTCTGCTAGTTCTCTGATCTCTTCACTCAAAACATAAATAGCCGCATCTTGCAGTTGCGGTGATGGATTTGGGTGAACGCTCGGAATATGTGCTATCTGGTACGTCAAAGCGTTGTCTAAGTATGCTATCGGTCTCATGATAAGCTGCTAAAGTCGGTGCGGCCGAATGGACTCGCGACCCAGAAGCACAAGAAGATAATGATGACATATTTTTGGAGGTTGAGGTCGATGGTACAGTGGGTTGCTTCGAACAATGTACACAAGGACCGCTCGTTGGCATGAAGATCTCAAAATGTGGGTTTTATACGGACGCTCAGCATCACTCATTGTCTTACCATCACATCCCAACAGCGCTGGATATCTTCCATCAACCGTCAGCATCGAAATCAAGAGTGTCGCGCACAATAGCTCCGAGAGCCTTAGTGTCGCTCGCGTTGCAACCAGCATTGGAGATCTGCTGGACATTTGCACGGACGGTAACGGTGAGTCCTCATCCAATCCGTATCTTTCTGAACGCTCATGAGCTCTGTTATAGTGGCTGCCCTGGAACTCGCTATCGCACCTTCGGTGTCTGGCATTGTAGACCCAACTGCGGGAACAAGTCGCTACATGGGCACAAAGCACTCCCCTTCAGACAGCACAGGTCTCATCAGAGTGAAGCTTTGCCAGCTGTCCCACGAATCTCTTAGTATTCTCCAAAAACGGGATATATACAAAAGGTCCCTACTGCAGATGAGCCAGGGCGAGCGGAGGACTCCCGAGGAAGTTGAAGAGGATCGCAAAATTTGGAGAGTTGAGCAAGAGCTTGCACTCACTTCGGATCTTGAGCCCGACAAGCCAGCCGTGCTCTCGAACCTCGGAAACAGCTATTACCGGCGATTTAAGCGACTCGGAGATCTCTCCGATATGGAGGCTTCAATTACTGTGCATCGGCAAGCCTCCGCGCTCACTTGGTATTGGCACCCCAACAAGCCAGGTATTTTCTCAAATCTCGCTGGCAGCTACCTCGCGCGCTTTGAGCGGCTGGGAGCTCCCGCCGATCTCGATATTTCGATCACGATTCAGCAGCAAGCGGTCGCACTCACTCCCGAAGGCCATCCAGACAAATCAGGCCGTCTCTCCAACCTTGGAAATGGCTATCTCGTGCGCTTCGAGCGGCTCGGGGATCTCGCCGATCTCCAGAATCTGATCGCAAGTCATGAGCAAGCGGTTGCACTCATTCCCGAAGGACACCCAGATAAATCAGTTCGTCTCTCCAGCCTTGGGAATGGCTATGGCACGCGCTTTGAGCGGCTCGGGGATCTCACAGACCTTGAGAATTCCATCGCGAGTCATCAGCAAGCGGTCGCACTCAGTTCGGAGGGCCACCCAAACAAATCAGGTCGTCTCTCCAACCTCGGAAATGGCTATGGCATGCGCTTTGAGCGGCTCGGGGATCTCACAGACCTTGAGAGTTCCATCGCGAGTCATGAGCAAGCGGTTGCACTCATTCCCGAAAGCCACCCAGACAAACCAGGTCGTCTCTCCAACCTTGGGAATGGCTATGGCATTCGCTTTAAGCGGCTTGGGGATCTCGCAGATCTCGAGAATGCCATCGCGAGTCATCAGCAAGCGGTCGCACTCATTCCCGAAGGCCACCCGGACAAATCAGGTCGTCTCTCCAACCTTGGAAATGGCTATCTCGTGCGCTTTGAGCGACTTGGGGATCTCGCCGATCTGGATAATTTGATTGCGACTTATCAGCAAGCGGTCGCACTCACTCCGGAAGGCCACTCAGACAAACCAGGTCGGCTCTCCAACCTTGGAAATGGCTATGGCACGCGCTTTGACCAGCTCGGGGATCTCGCCGATCTGGATAATTCGATCGCGACTTATCAGCAAGCGGCCGCACTCACTCCGGAAGGCCACTCAGACAAACCAGGTCGGCTCTCCAAACTTGGAAATGACTATGGCACGCGCTTTGAGCGACTTGGGAATCTCGCCGATCTCGAGAATTTGATTGTGACTCATCAGCAAGCGATCACACACACTCCCGAAGGCCACCCAGACAAACCAGGTCGTCTCTCCAACCTCGGAAATGGCTATCTCAGGCGCTTTGAGCGACTTGGGGATCTCGCCGATCTTGAGAATTCGATTGCGAGTCATCAGAAAGCGGCCGTACTCAGTCCAGAAAGCCACCCAGACAAATCAAGCTATCTCTCCAACCTTGGAAATGGCTATGGCACGCGCTTTGAGCGGCTCGGGGATCTCGCAGATCTCGAGAATTACATCGTGAGTCTTCAGCAAGCGGTCACACTCAGTCCAGAAGGCCACCCAAACAAACCAAGCTATCTCTCCAACCTTGGAAATGGCTATGGCACGCGCTTTCGGCGGCTCGGGGATCTCGCAGATTTTCAGAATTCGATCGCGAGCCAGCAGCAAGCGATCGCACTCAGTCCAGAAGGCCACCCAAACAAACCAAGCTGTCTTTCTAACCTTGGAAATGGCTATGGCATGCGCTTTCAACGGCTTGGGGATCTCGCAGATCTCGAGAATTCGATCGCGAACCAGCAGCAAGCAGTCACACTCACTCCTGAAGGCCACCAAGACAAACCAAGTCGTCTCTCCAACCTTGGAACTGGCTATCTCAGGCGTTTTCAGCGGCTTGGGGATATCTCTGATCTCGAGAATTCGATTGCGAGTTACCAGCAAGCGGTCACGTTCACTCCGGATGGTCACCCAGAAAGACCAGGCTATCTCGGAAAGCTCAGTGCTTGTCAATATGCAGCCTGGAAGCACTATCAAGTGGAATCTTATTATGACAATGCACGATCGACGGCGAAATTAGCAGCACAATCACCAGGAGGGTCTCCCACTGTTATATTGAAAGCAGCTCGAATATGGGCAGCTTTCTCTTTAGAGTCATGTGACTATCTGTCAGCGCTGCAGGCGTTTCGCACAGCCATAGAAATACTACCCCAAATCGCGTGGCTGGGGTTGGATATTGCTGCTCAACAAGTTTGGTTAGTGAAGGAGAAGCCAGAGGAACTTGGTTGTATGGCAGCTTCATGCGCCATCCGGCTTGGTAGACTTGAAGAAGCAGTTGAGCTGCTGGATATGGCTCGGTCTGTGTTTTGGCAGCAGGCATCGTCAGTGCGAAGTGGCCTGCAGGACCTGAAGGCAGAGCAGCCAGAGTTGGCAGAGGAGCTTGAGACGTCGTCGAAGAGATTAGATGTCAGCAGTTTCTCTGGCGTTTCTACCTCCCCCTCCGACGTGCAGCGGCTCGCAGACCACCGGGGCCTAGTTCTGAAGCGGGAATCACTGGTGAGGGAGATAAGGTCGCTTCCAGGTTTCGAATTCTTTCTCAAGCCGACTCCATTTAATCGGCTTCGTAACGCCGCCGCCGCCGAACGCGTTGTCATCGTCAATATCAGCGATCTTGGAGTCGACGTGCTCGTTTTTGATCGCACCAATCCAATTCGCCACATACCATTATCAGGGATTGATGTGGCAAAGTCATTCAAACACACCGATGACATAGAGCTGAAGCAAACAAGGGCTGATGGCACGCAAGATCGGGAGCGCTCTTTGACCCTGCCTGAGGTCTTGGATAATATTAACGTCGATAGCGAAACAGACGTCAACACTTCTAACGGACCAGTGCAGAGAGAGGCGAGGGCTGATATCACGGAGGATCGGCCGAGCTCCCGGACGCTGCCTCGGGTCTGGAACCGCATCATAAAACCAATCTTCACCGCAGTCGGAATTCCTCTACAGCGCATACAGGACCGAGTTCCTACAACCCGAATTTTCTGGTATTTAACCGGCCCACTTGCTTTCACCCCGATACACGCCGCCGGGCCTGTCAGCGAGCTCGTCGTGTCCTCCTATGTCACAACCCTGAGCTCACTCGCTGAGGCCCAGAAACGTCAGACCGAGGCTATCAGCAGACCTCCCATGCTGCTTGTGATCAGTCAACCGAACACTCCAGGACAATTGCGCCTTCCCCATGCCTCAGTTGAAGTTGACCAAGTGATCCATACAGTGTCTGCAGCTGATTGGCCTGAAGCAAAGTTACAACACTTTGACCGCGCCCAAGCCACCGTCGATGCAGTTTCCACCGCGTTGGACACTTGCTCTTGGGTGCATTTCGCCTGTCATGCCACGCAAAATACAGAGGACGGAATGGGGAGGGCCTTCATCTTGCATGATGGAAAGCTAAAGCTAACCCAGATTGCGGCCAAGCGGCTCGTTTCCGCTCGATTTGCATTCCTTTCTGCATGTCAGTCAGCATCTGGGCTAGAGGATTCCCCCGGAGAAGCCATACATCTTTCCGCAGGAATGCAGTTCGCCGGATTTTCCAGTGTCATTGCCACCATGTGGAGCATTCGAGACGAAGACGCCCCCATCGTTGCCGAGCACACGTACGCATATCTTCTACGAAATGGCGTAGACAACGTCGATCTTACCGAAGGAGCCGCCGCCTTGAATCACGCTGTTTCGAAACTTCGAGAAGACCTAACCGTGACAATGGAAAGATGGGCACCATTCGTGTACTATGGTGTTTGATGGGGTGAGTGAGTGCTTTCGCTCTTGAATGTGCGACCTTGATAAAACTGACGATCGCATCCATTGTAGCAAGTGGAACTTCTTTGATTTGTAGTCTACTGAACTGCTGAAAGTGTCTTATTTGCCATTTGTATGACGCTATCGTCTTCTACCTAGGACTTGCCCTGCTGTTTACTTCCTGTGAAATATGTATTCCCTTCAGATTCCCTTATTCTTTTAAAATAGATGTGGCGCTTGCAGAGCATCAGTTTATATATATCTGCATGGGTGGAATGCCAACCATTTCATTTCTCTGTTGCACCCCGAGTCCGCCCAACCCCCATGGTGCGCATTAGACCACTTGGCCATCTCCGCGGACCACGCCACCGCCGCCGGCTCGCCAAACGCCTCGGCGCTTAATCAGGTCTTGATAGCCTTACTTACATATGCTGACTGCGACGTGCGTGCTGTACGGTTCCGTGGTTTGGGCCCAATATGCGATCTGTCACATAGGGTGCTTACGGATAACTGTCAGCCTGTATCACCTGCTGTTGGCGTGCTGTCCAGGGTTCCTGAATTCTTCACATCTGTTCGATGCGTTTCGTCTATGTAATTACCCTGGACGGTGGTGGCCGGGGGTTGATTATGCGGGCTCGGTAGATAGTGCGATGTCATGGGTTGTCAAACTTCGAACTCAGTTGACTCGGTGGCGGAACGGTGGCGTGCGGGGTGTCGAAAGCGACAATGGCACGCTGTGAGGAGCGAGAGTAGTTCTGCGGTGTGTGATTGATTGGTTACGGGAGGTGGAACTTGGGGAGGGTTATCAGTGGTATATGGGTCGGTGCCTGGCCGGTGTTGTAACTTGTACAGTTGTACTAGTTCTGCTAAAATTGGGATCTAAAATGTTTGAACCATCTCTGCTGTTCCTGATATTCTTATTTCGCGGAGATGTTGGGCAGTACAACAGTGAGAGGATAGGGGTGGCATGGGAGTTTCCGCCACGTTTGCAACTTGAACTTCTTCACGTGACACACAGCAGTTCGCGCTTCAACTTGAACTTACGGTTGCACAACGGTTGCATGACGACCACATCGATTCTCAGCCTTTCTTGACTTCCTGGTAAGTAAGTAGATTGCGATAATTTAAATAACTAATAACGAGAGATCACGGCCGTCATGACATTGACAGCACCAGCGCTCTGCGACACAGGTAGATGCAGGTATATGAAACTAATACTTATCATGGTACGGTAGTTACAAGTTACAACAGTTTAAAAGATTTTTCTATTCTAGTTGGATTAAGGCTCGTAAGCCCTTAAATTTGCCCTCAATTAAGGCCTCGTTAAGGGTTAAGGCTTAACGATGGCGAAAACCTCAATTAAGGGCTCTTAAGCGACCACTGTACGGCGCACAAGAGGGCGCAAAGTATCCCGCGCCACAATCAAGGACCCCATCAAACCAGACCAGGGGTTTCCTCCAAAAGGGACCTCATTACCGATTGGCAGCGACGCGTCGTCGCGTCGCCGTTGCATTCCTTCCCTCACCACCACCACCACCACCACCCCATCCTTGCTCCCCCTTGCTCCATTCCCCAACAGCATCTGGCTCTAAATACTAGCGGGTGTGTATGATTGCGCCACGTGTGTGTGGCTCTGGTGTACTCGTGGTGGTACGTGTGTGAGGGTGCGCACGAGGGCGTATGTGTTGGGCGTTGGGCGGGGCGGGTGGGCAGTTACCCGCACTTGAATATATTCGCTGTAGGATGCAGCGTGGGGGTGTTTGGTATGTTGTTTCAATTTATTCAAGTATGGTTGCCCCTTCCACTCTGTCCCGCCCCTCACAACACCCCTCCGCCCCAGCTTCTCTTTCGGCCCTCATATCGGACATTAGTAGTTATTGTAGCTCCGCGTCTACATGAATTTATCAACAATTGACTTCATATCTACTCTTGTGGAAGCTCGCAGAATCAACAATGGTAAGTTGCTATGTTAGTAAGGGTATTTGTGAGGACGGAGACATAGCATCGTCAAAATGCCATAATTGACTTGCTCTTCAAAGTAATTTGCGCCAACCAAACAAATGACATTCTTTACTAATGATACAGTACAATACATAAACGGGTTATACAGTGCGGCAGAAGTGGGGGGGAAGAACACGACAGGCAGAAGGTGTACAACGGGACACTTTTCGATGACGGGGAAAGCGGATAATACACCTCAAGACGGCTTGTAGCCCCCACAATCACTATCAAACCGAGAGAACAGGGCAGACGACATATTGGTGGTGGTGGGGGAAGGGAAGGAATGGCAACGGAGACGCGACGACGCGTCGCTGCCAATCGGTAATGAGGTCCCTTTTGGAGGAAACCCCTGGTCTGGTTTGATGGGGTCCTTGATTGTGGCGCGGGATACTTTGCGCCCACTTGTGCGCCCCACTGTACTGGCGCTCACCGCGACCTTTGCCACCCAAAACATATAGTCGGAAAGAGGGAACCTTACCGCGAAACTCATCTTCGCCTCCATTGAGATGTTTAATACTGACATAATTTGACGAGTAATTTGCGAGTAATGGTAAATTATCTTATGAGCTGGTCGATTAACCCTAAGATTACATTAGCGCTTTAGTCCCGCGCCACCGGGCCACAAACCTGCGATTGCGTCACTTCTTGGTTGCCCACGTATACCTTCCTGCCCCCATTTGTGTATGTATTTCTCGCCATTTTGATGAGCTCTTCAGCTGACCATATTAGAATTGCACAGTTATACAGATATGCATGCACAATCTGCATCCGTTGAGAATTCTCTCGCACATACCAAGCTTGAAACTGCTCTCGCAGAGAATCAATCACAGTCGACGTCTATAGCTTCCCTTTCATCCGAGATACTATCTTGCATCTTCCAAAAACATCGCGGTATCGATCGCGGATCCCAGTCGAATGATGATACTCAGCCCAGCATCCGTGTCTCACACGTTTCGACGACATGGCGAGAAGTTGCGCTGTCCAGCCCCACGCTGTGGACAAATATTGTTTCGTCGCCGACTCATTTGAAGGATTTTTATGACGCAGTCCTACTTCGCTCGCAACAGTCGCTGTTGAACGTTACTATCACCCTCACAGAGAATGACGTGGCCAGCAGCAAGGCTGTAGAGTCAGCCGGCATGCTCGCTGAAATCATCGTCTCACACGCCCACCGTCTTCATACACTCCACATAACGGCCACAAACGATTTTCTCTCCATACACATCCCAGCCATGCATGCCCTCTCTGCTCCTCGTATGACCGAGCTTGAACTCGAGAGCTCTACTACAGATACGTTCGATGATGTGCCTGTTCTTATTGATCTTGACGATGATTCTGAATCCGAGCCCGTCATCAAACAAATCTTCAACGGAGGTGCAGGGAGCCTCTCAGATTTCTCGTCTCGAAATATTCCTTGGCACATACAGCCACCCCTGAGCGAGATAAAAACTCTACACCTCAACTCTAGTGTGCTGACTTGCAAGGTCCTAAATGATGTTCTCCGGGATGCATCTCGCATGGTCACCCACATGGAGATTGCAACGCTCAATATCTTCAGTCCTCAGCAGTCACCCCCATCAATCACTATGCCATCCTTGCTATCCGCAGAGCTCACTGGGACAAGTGCAAGCTGCTTCACCCTTCTTGGGATGATAGAAGGTCCTTCCATGGTGGAATTGCGGATGGGTGCAACGAGACCGAGTTCATCGCATGTGCTCGACCGCACAGCGAAGCGCTTTCCCAAGCTCCGCTCACTGGAGCTTATCGGACGGTTTGCGAGGGGAGTTTTAGTTGCTTTCCCCACAGTAGCTTGTTTGTATCTTGCCGATATCGCGGAATGGCCCCAAGACACCTCCGACATCTTGGATCCGAACCAGGCTGGGTTTTCAGACCTATTGCCTGGACTGGAATGGATCACTACTTCTTCCAAACACTCAAACGCTGTTATTGCTTTTTGTGAAGCTCGCCATTCCCAAGGGTTGAGTATCCCGCAAATTATGTCAGCCGTGGGGTTTTAGCATAATGGGACATTATTGAATGCATAATCGATCGTTTCTTCTCCCTCCCTTTCAATTGACAAAGCATAGACCAACTCTCAAGATTCCACAAGTACCTCCGTAATATCTTATACTTGTGTATCGAGTCTATATTGCGAAATGATACCGCATCTAATGTCGCGGCTTTACCCTACGAGCAGAAAATGCCACACAGACCCAGTAAATGTCTATACCCTAATTCCCCACCGGATCTTGTATATCCAATACACCACCACCTCCTCCTCTGCATCGCCGACTTCGCATAAAATCTCCTCCATTTGAAGCACACCGAGCTCAAGGTCTTCCAGAGGCGGCGAAGTCAACGGACTTGGTACCGCCGAGTCTCCACCGTAGGACTATAACAGCGCAGACCGAGATGTGTCTATAGCCACATGCACGGGGGGTATGGGTGGGAACTGCTCGTCTACACTCCTGGATTCGAAAGTGTGCGTGGCTCCGCGGGGAATGTCAAGATGGGACACAGCCCACGAGCCGGAGCGCAGGAGGGGGCGCACGCACACACTTGAATGAACTGCACCCAGGTAAGTTCACGCCATCACGCGTCACACCCCGTAGACCTACAGCCCGAAGCATACATCATACCGCAATCCACGTGCTTCTCAGAAACCTCCTTTGATCCAAAGACAATCATCATACCCTCGTCACGAAGCGTTTGTATTTCCGGTGGTTCAGGGTGGTCGCAAAGCTCTTTCAATGAACCAAACTGGGAATCTGAAATACGGATCCGCCTGAGATCATGCGATCCAGCACGCCGTGCTTGGAGGAAGATAATGAGAGCTTGGCTGTCGAGCCAGAGTCCAATCAAGGGAGGCCGCGGGTATCGTGACATTCGAGATTTTTTCTCGTGAAACGCCAGTTCCCCAGTGATGAAGATATCCAGTGTCTCGAGCCTAGGGCATGGGCTTTGCGAGGTTAAGCGCTTAAGGAATGGCGAGATCCACTTGATGTCGAGCGAGATGTCCAGATTGAGAAGATGAGGATACGCACGTAGATGAATGTCAATGGCGGGATCCTGTTCGATGGCGGGAGTCAGATGACCTTTAGAGCTCCAGCGAAATGTGGTAAATGTACATCCAGAGCGGGAGACCATATCCGTGATGGGTTGGAGTGATCCGATAGGATAATGAGAATGTGGGTATTTTGAATTATCATCGTGCAGATCAAGGATCTGAAGGGCAGGCAATGTCAATGCGACCGCGTCAATGGGGCAATATCCGACCCCCACACCACCGGATAATCTCAACACCCGAAGACATCTATGTGTGAGGTAGGGCTCCTGGCTGATGGTTATCATATTCGTGGCAATCGCCTGCATATCGGCCTCGAAAACGATGAGGTTCGGGCAGAGTCGAAGGTACTCCACCCATTTTTCCGGGGGAAATTCGGGCCCGATAGATAGTTTGGTCAGCTGGTGGAATGGTAGCTCGAGCCTACCATATAGGCTCCCGCTGCGTATGGTCACCTCTCGAAGTTGAGGGGCCGTTTCAAAGAGCTTCAAATCAGGAGGGCCGATCGCCGAATGGAATTCGGTGTTCAGCATAAGTGATCGCAGCAGAGGAAGATGGTCTTGGATCCGGCGAAATAGGGGGAGAAATCCACTGTTTGAAGAATTATAATAATTGAGATATTCCCATCTAGGACATTCGGAGATGACTTGTTCCAGGACATCTTCTTTGCCACTTGCATGGAGGATGCTGACTGACAGCGGTTTATTCGCCGACCTTGCGAGCCGCATTTTGTTTTGATGTGCAGAGACAGGAAGTGAGCGCCGTTGACCTGGATCATGCTCCCCTATAATGATATCGGCCCATATAGCAGGTGTAGCCAGGGCGATCGCTTTCCAACGCCGACTGACAAGTGCGAGGGTTACAGGGAAATCGTGGTCGTGGTGTAAAGGGGTGCAACTCCATTCGAAGACTTCGGATAGCAGCTCGTTTGGCAGCAAACGAATGGGCGCGACGAACGACTTGTGTTCGAATGCAAGAGCTGCGAGCTTCGCATGACGCTGGTCAAGCTGATCGAGTATGTGCTGCACATGATTCTTGTACCGTTCGGCGTTGGCAAGGGCCAGTTCTACGCCATTGATGATGTCCTTGATCTCTGTGACTTGAGATGTTTGCGGAATGGCTTCATCGTTGAGCGTCTCGCCCCAATTTGTCCGGGGAAAGGCGGGAACTATGATTGAAATGTCGAGTTTGACAGAGTCCAAGCTTCCTCTGGTAGATCGAAAGTTTAGGAGCTGGAAATGTGACTCTTAGAAAGGATCTAACATATCCTGCTCAGACATTGATGATTCACGCTGGTGTTGTAGATTGTTACGTAGAGTGAGGGGATCGATGCTGAAGATTGGCTGAAGACCAGTGAAGACCTCTGAAGACGTTTGTGCGTTACGGTGGTCTCACTGTCAGGTATAGGACACGTGATATGTGGCGCACAGTTACATGACAGCCATCTCGAGTCTCAGCCATTCTCGAAAATGGACTCGCATCGATTTTTTGACCACTCTTTCCCTGTAGATTGGGCTAATAACCGTCATGATATTTCCAGAACCGGCGCTCTGCGATGCACATAGATGCAGGAAACTGACATCTTCATTCCGTATTACTCGTGATATATAGATTTCCACCCGCATTGGAATAACGCGACCACTAGTAATTTATTTGGAGCACTTACCATACGCTTCCAACTGTAGGTACAGTCACGGATCACGGACGGCCGTGAACTGGACCGTTGATGTGCCCATTTACGCGTCACACCAGGATGATGGTAATGAGAACCGATGTTAATTTACCGTCTTATGCGTGTGCTACGCACAGCACCCTCAAATGAACTTGCACCCAGGCAAGTTCACACCTTCACACCACGCCCCGTGAACTTGCGGCAGGAAGTGTACGGTCTACCTCGATCCCAGTGCTCCTTGGAAACCTCCTTTAATCCAAAGGCAACCACCATACCCTCATCACGTAGCGTTTGTATTTCCGGTGGCTCGGGGTGGCCGCAAAGCTCTTCAAACGAACCACACTGGGAATCTGAAATACGAATCCGCCTGAGACAATGCGGTCCGGCACGCCGTGCTTGGAGGAAGATAACGAGAGCTTGGCTATCGAGCCAGCTTCCACTCAAGGGAGGCTGCGGGTGTTGTGACGCTCGAGCTTTTTTCTCGTGAAACGCCAGTTTCCCAGCGACAAAGATATCCAGCGTCTCGAGGCTAGCGCATGGGTTTTGAGAGGTTAGACGCTCTAGAAATGGCGGGATCCAACCAACGTCGAGCGAGATGTCCAGGTTGCGGAGATGGGGAAATGCATGCAGATGGTCGATGATAGGGTCCTGCTCGATTTGGGAGCTCCAGCGAAGCGTGGTGATCACGCATCCAGAGCGGGAGACCATGTCTACGGCGGGCTGGGTTGATCCGACATGTGAATATCCCATTGTCCCATCATCGTGCAGATCAAGTATCTGAAGGGCAGGCAATACAACCCTGACCATGGGGCTATGTTCGTCCCATGCGCGACAATATAATGCGCCACCATATAATTTCAACACGCGAAGACATCCATGTGTGAAGTAGGGCCCTGGGCTGAAGGTGGTTGTCGCGGAGCTCCCCATCTCGGCCTCGAAGGTGATGAGGTTCGGGCAGAGTCGAAGGTACTCCACCCATTTTGCCGGGGGAAGCCCATGCACGACGCACAGCCTGGTCAGCTGGTGGTACGGTAACTTGAGCCTTTCGTGTCTCCAGCTGCGTATGACTACCTCCCGAAGTTGAGGGGCTATTTCAAAGACTTCCAGATCAACGACACCAATTTCTGCTTGCAGCACAAGGGATCGCAGCAAGGGGAGATGGCCTTGGATCCGACAAAATTGCTGGATCAATTTACTGCTGCCTATGGAACAATGGAAATATTCCCATCTTGTGCATTCGGAGATGAGTTGTTCCGGGACGTCTTTATGCTGTGGATCTATGATGCTGACAGACAGTGGTTTATGCGCAGACCTGTTGAGCCACATTTTGCATTGAAGTCCGGATCCTTTTCTCAACCGCCGACCTGCATAGTAGCCCCCTATAGTGATGTTTGCCCATATGGCAGGTGTAGCTAGAGCAACCGCCTTCCAACGCCGACTGACAAGAGCAAGGGTTACAGGGAAATCGTGGACCTTGTGTAAAAGGGGGCAACTCCATTCGAAGATTTCGGATAGCAGGTCGTTTGGCAGCGAACGAATGGGCGCGACGAATGACTTGTGCTCAAACGCAAAAGCTGCGAGCTTCGCACGATGCAGGTCAAGCTGATCCAGTTTGTGCTGCACATGATTTTTGTACCGTTCGACGTCGGCAAGGGCCAATTCTATGCCATTGATAGCGTCCTTGATCTCTGTGGCTTGAGATGTCTGCGGAATGACTTGGTTGCCGAGCGTCTCGCTCCAATGCGTCCCGGGCAAGGCGGGGAGTGTGATTGATATGTCGGATTGGAACAAGTCCAAGCTCCTGGTGGTAGACAGAAAGTTTAGGTAGTGTAAATGTGACTCTTAGCTATAGGAGGAATCTGACCTATCCTGCTCATGAGCGGACATTTGCGCGGCTACTGCTGTCGTGAATCGTGATGAATGAATTGGCTCTGGGAAATACAATGCCTCCGAGTTTCTTTGCAAAGTCTGATGAGTCATCATGCCGGTATGCCGGCTGGTGTCTACAATTGCGGATTTCGCCGCCCGGCAGTCGGCAATCCACATCGTCGGGGGCCAAGGATACAAGCCGGGAGAGCAGGGCTAGATACATTATGGTGGATGACCAGTGAGTGGAGACACAAGGAGCAAGCAGTCTCGGAGTACTTGGTTGTATGCTGAGAGTCCGAGTCGCCGCAGGGCCGCGTTAGTTTTCACGTGGCTGCTACAGCACAGGGGATCGAGATCGACTCGGATTTCTGGCAATTTACCTCTTCTCTTTGCTACTTCTCGTTCTATCAATTACCTCCCCATTGCACTCACTCGGTCCATTATAACTACGCGTAACGCGTCAGAGAACATATAAATGGACACCCAGCCTCTAAACAAGGAGATTGGTTCGTTTTCGCCCAGCTAAATTACGCGCGAATTCAATCATGACATTGTCACAACAAAGTCTGCAAGGAATTTATCCAGGCCTCGCCCTCTTGCCATGCGGGTGGCTGGGCAAGGTTCACAGGGGAGTGCAATGAAGCAAGAAGCGAACTGAACCGGTGTCTCCAATCGGACGTAAGTATAAGTAAATATAAGTACTACTTACACCCTGATTGCCTTACCTCGATCCGCGTCCAAACCTGAACAGCACTTGTCACAGTCCAGAAACAGCAAGCTTCAGTATCATAATACGACATCGGAAAGCTCGCAGAAAGCAGAGCAAATTTGGTAGAGAAGTGGGCGAAGTGGGAAGAGCAGATACAGTATACTGCAGGGAGACTTTCCTTGGTCTTGGACATATCTTTTGTTATTTCGCTCACCGGTTAACAGGTTCACTACGTGCGTTTTCATCTCCGAGTACTCGAGTATCTTTCCCTTTGCTAAATAATGACTTTTTATTCATCACAGATGCCAGACAAGGATATCCGGTGTTCACGTAGGTTCGATCAAAATTGTCTGGTGTTTGCCCTCAGGCGACTGTGCCAAATTAACCGAGGACCGAAGCCCTATATGCGATGCATGACTCGTTTCCTTTCTTGACGTATAAAACCCGAGTCAGTCAGAGTCTGCGGTCTGTTCCCTTTATACTCAAGCATTTCCCCTGATTCCACACTCGCCATGAGCATCACGGCTGTAGAACAGAACTCCGTCGAATTATCGACGTTGTCATTGAGAGCGGAGTCCGGTGGTCGCAGTGTACCATCATCCCTTCAAGCGCTGCCTCCTGCAAGCGTCGACGACGTTCCAGATGGCGGATACGGATGGGTGGTTGTAGGAGCATGCAGCACACTCACGTTCGTGCATATTTCCATTGATCCACCATTGGTATTGTCTCTGAGCAATGCACCTTTAGCTTTTTCTATTTGGGCAAGTGTGCACATTTTGCGCGATTGCGCAACACCTGATCTAGTTGTACCTCAGGATTGACCTACAGCTGGGGGCTGATACAGGCCAAGCTCGCGTCAGAGAATCTTGCGGCGGATTCAACCCTGGCATTCATAGGCTCTACCGCCATCTCCTTCGTCGCTTTCGGAGCTATAATAAACGGCAGATTGATACGTATTATGGGCTCGCGGAATGCCGCCTTGTTGGCTTGCTCGTTTCTTGGCGGCTCGCAAATCCTTTCCAGCTGGGCCACCAAGAGCATTGGCGCGCTGTTCGTCACAAATGGCGCACTTCTCGGCATGGGATGCAGTATATGCTTCATGGTAAGGTACAACTCGACTCCCTATATGTATATGCCTGATGGTGTGTAGGTATGTAATTCACTCCCAGCACAGTACTTCAAACGCCGGCGTGGACTCGCTACCGGATGCGTTGTTGCTGGTGGCGGTCTTGGAGGATTTGTGCTAAGCTTAACCATGAACAGCCTCTTGAGTCACCTTTCGATTGCCTGGACATTTAGGGTCCTTGGCTTCATCACTCTCGCTGTAACATTGCCCGCTGCAATGCTTCTAAAGGAGCGGACTATTCGACCTGTGGCCTCCATTGACTGGTGAGCCAGGGCTACCAGAGCCCACACGCTACTTTGCTGAACCATTGTTGCAACAGGACTCTATTCGCGGATCCTAAGTTTCTTCTTCTCTTCTTTGGGGGTGGAATAGCCACTTTCCCATTACTTGTGCCGCCTTTCTTCATACCATTATACGCCTCCTCCATACACCTATCGACCAGCACTGGATCCACACTCTTGGCCATCTTCAACCTCTCTTCCGCCTTCGGTAGGATAGGCTTTGGCCA
This sequence comes from Athelia psychrophila, assembly GCA_001630335.1. NCBI lineage: Eukaryota > Fungi > Basidiomycota > Agaricomycetes > Atheliales > Atheliaceae > Athelia > Athelia psychrophila. Next base: position 291,966 of record KV417550.1, on the reverse strand, counting down.
GTTGGGCGACAAGATTGGTCCCGTCACCTCAATGTTCATTGCCACGATCACAAGTGCGCTGAGCATGTTGGCCATTTGGCCTGTGTCTGATTCGCTCGCTCCCTTCGTGTTGTTTATCGTCATAAACGGGATCGGCAACGGGGGATTCTTCTCGACAATGCCGTCGGTTGTGGGACATGTGTACGGTCCTTCGAGGCTACCCACCGCCTTGGCCATGGTTGTCACCGGCTGGGGCGCAGGATACATAATGGTAAGGCAGTGGCATCTATCCACCACACACGTATTAAACTCTGTTGCAGGGCGCCCCGATTGCCGGATACGTCTTGGAACATTATGGCGGGACTGAGGCGGGGCGTGCAGCGTTCCGGCCTGCAATGTATTATGCGGGCTCCATGTCGCTGGGAAGTGCGGTATTCACCGTCGGGCTGAGAAGATTGATGTCAAAAAAGCTTCTGGTGTTTGCTTAGATACACAGGCTGCGTTCGCTTTAGAGATCTGCCAAACTCAAATCAATGTGTCCTGATCAAGTTGCATATACGAACTCCTATACAGAGCAAACGACAGACATAGATGGAAGCTTGGGAACTCAGGAGTCACTTAGATGGAATATGTTGGTGGCGATGTTGGGCTCCGGTCGCAGAGCCTCGCCTCACCAGGTATGCTCAAAGCTGCTTAGGGACATCCTAAACATTTTCTCAAGACACTGAATACTGAAACATGCCACCACCACTACTCTCCCTCGCTATTCCACAAGACACCCCGTGGGAATATCTGATACGGCCCATGTGTCGCGAGCTTTGCCAGGAGTTCGACTGCATCGATTGCAACAAGTGCTACTTCTGGAGCAGCCAGGGGTGGGCCTTCCAGTGAAGCGGGAGCAGCTGGGTCTTTCTTATAAACTTTATGGCAACTCGCGTCATGAGTCAGGCCGGCCCGGTGGGTGTATAGACGATTATGGACATGTCACTGTCAAATCGCGTCGGTCATCGTCGATCACATCATGACCTGGACCATACACAATTGCGGATTTCGCCGCCCGGCAGTCGGCAATCCATCATCGGGGGGCATTCGACCACAAGGCTGAAGCTTGGGCTGAAGCAATACTCCCCGTCGAGCACGCGGTCGCGAAGACGCCTGCAAAAAAGCAACCCGCAGTCATATGTAGTACACGACCGCGACAAGCCGCTTAGCTATACGATACCGATGTCTCTTTTCTCTCTGGTGCAGCGCATTCGCAAGGTGAGTGCCATCGAACAAACTGTCACGACGTCGACTCGAGCCTTACACTCCGGTGCCCCACTTTTCAGGCGACGAACCCACCCGCGTCCCCCGTCCCCAATGCAACACCGCGGATCGGCATCCTGAGCGCGACCAACCTCGCCCAAGCATTACGCTCTTCCAGCCCGCGACCAACACCGCGAGGCGATGGGATATCATTTCTGGGCAAGACCCGAATAAACTGGCCACCAGATGCTCGCAATGGGAGAGTTTACTCATTGGAGTGGCGAGGGTTGAAGTGCGTGCTTATGACCTGCATTTGGACGACCCCAACGTCGACGCGGTCTACAACCCGGTGAGCAAACGCGCAGTACATGGCCAGCCATTCGCTTGGATCTGACTCTCGTCTGTGCAGTCCCCGAATGGGCTGCATTTTGAATGGACCATGAAGGCCCTGGCGGCGGGCAAGCACGTATTGCTCGAGAAGCCGAGCGCAGACACCGCCGACGAGACGCGCCAAATGTTCGAATTCGCCGAGAGCAAAGGCCTCGTCCTCCTCGAAGCGTTCCACTACCGGTGCGCAGCCTGCATAATACATATCGGCGCGGGTCGAGACTTTGAGACGTTGATGGCTGACTCCTGAGTCCCTTGCGCCCCAGATTCCACCCCGCCATCGCGCGCGTCAAAGCGATCCTCGACAGCGGCGAACTGGGGCCCATCAAAGACCTGTCCGCGTCCCTGGCGCTGCCCAAGGGCATGTTCGGCCCCGCGGATATCCGGTACGACTACAGCCTCGGCGGCGGCGCCATGATGGACATGGGCTGTGAGTCGCAGCAGACGCTTATCTTCGGCCAATAGTATGCTGAATCTGGGCAGGCTACACGATGAACGTCCTGCGCTTCCTCTCCGCGTCCGAGCCCACCGCCGTGCTCAGCGCGACCGCGCGCACGCACCCCTCGCCCTCCGCCACCGAACAGCTCGTCGACGCCGCCACCACCGCGACGCTCGCGTTCCCGGGCGGCGTCACCGGCACGCTCGTCGCGGACCTCGCGAAGCCGTGGTGGGCGCGCGGCCTCCTCCCGCCGCTGCCGGACGTGAGCGTGCGGGTGGTCTGCGCGCGCGGGGACGTGGCGCTGTTCAACTTCCCCGGGCCGTTTTTCTACCACTCCATCACGGTGCGCGCCACGGACGCGGGTGGGAGGCCGGAGACGCGCGTGGAGAAGGCGTATACGTTTGGCGACGGGCGGAGCGAGGAGGCGTGGTGGACGACGTACCGCCACCAGCTGGACGCGTTCGTGGACAAGGTGCGGGGGCGCACGCCGCGGACGTGGATCAGCGCGGAGGACTCGGTGAATAATATGGTTTGGATCGAGAAGGTGTATGAGAAGGTGTGTTTTTGCTGCTTTGTGGCTTTGGTTTGAGGCGGCTAAATGGTGGTTGTGGCTTCTAGACCGGGCTTGGGAGCCGACCCAAGTCGCAGTACGTCCACCCGAAGTAGTTGGAGTTTATTTTTTTTTCCGTTTATTTTGATTCGCGTTGAGATGTCGAATTTTGTATATGTACCCACACGAGCAGCGACTATTATGCGCATACATGTCCGTTTACAGAATCTAAGTGCCCTGTCTTCGAGTCTCAGTTTAGCACCACGCACGAAGTGGATGCGTGGGCCATCTGAGAGGGGGGGACGGTGGCTCGTAGCCACGACGGACCCGAGAGGGGTGGGGGTGATCATCTGGGCTATTTTCTATTTTCTATTACAATATATTCAATAAATACTATTGCGATGCGGGATTCTAGTAGCCAGGAGGGGGCCACAATGTTTGACTGGCTTTTTCTGCCTCGTGAAGGCTTTGGTGCAACACAACGTACGTGCATGCTGCAGCATTGTTATGATTCGTAGGTGTGCGCTTGGACCAGTGTATCTCGATTTATATGGTTATTGATGAGTTCCTGCGACCCAAACAGGAGCGACAAGCCCTGGTCCCGGAGCGCCTGTATTTCTGGCGGCTCGGGATGACCGCAGATCACTTCAAATGGGCCGCAAAAGTCATCCGTAATGCGCACGCGCTGAAGGCACCGTGTCCCAGCGCACCGCGCCTGGAGGAAGGTTATGAGGGCTTGGCTATCGACACTAGCAGGCACCACCGGATCAGGCAGCATTGGCCCAAAAAGACCGTGCCCCCACAACTGCACTGGCTTATCGAGGTAGATATCAAGGGTCTCGAGTTTCGGAGACAGGCCTTGTGATGTCAAATTCCGCAGGAGCAGAGAAGCGTAAGTGGATTCGAGCGCGATGTCCAGATTGAGAAGGTGGGGGAATAAATGCATATAGTCGAGGATGGAAGCTGGCGGGCTGGTGATGCTGCAGCGAAGTGTGGTGATTGTGCATGCTGAGCGCGATATCATATCAAAGATATCCTGGACCTGTCGTCCGCCCTGGGCCACGATGGAGGTGCCATCGTGGATATCCAGTGTCTGAAGAGCCGGCACTGTGACCCATTCTAAAAATGACTGGTAGCATAAACGCCCGCATAATTTTAACACGCGGAGACATTTATGCGTCAGGTGGGGTCCTTTAGGCACGCTTGTCGCGTTCTGATCCATTTCTATATGCGCCTCGAAGACCGTGAGGTTTGGGCAGAGGCGGAGATACTCTAGGCACTCGTGCGAGGGCAGGAACCGCATGATGGATAGCTTGGTCAGCTGGTTGAATGGTAGCTTAAGCGTCCCATCAACGGCAGGAGTGAACAGCAGCACCTCTCGAAGTCGAGGGGCTGTTTCGAAGAGGTCCAAGTCTGTAAGATAGACCGTCTCGTCGGTGACCAGGATAAGTGATTGCAAGATGGGGAGACGGCCTTGGATCGGGCGAAATAGCGAGGACGATTGGTGGTTCAAGGAACAATGGAGAAATTCCCACCTTACAGAGGCGGAAATGAGCTCTTCTGGGATCTCGAGCTCCGTATATATGTCTAAAGGCTCGGGGAACTTGAGCACCAGCGATTTATTCGCCGACCTCTCCAGCCATAATTTGGCTTGATGTGCCGATCCACATTTCGTGCTACTGTCGCTTTGAAAGTAATGTCCAACGGTGATATTGGCCCAGATGGCGGGCGTGGCGAAAGCGGTTTCCCTCCAATGCCGGCAGACAAGCGCGAGGGAGACGGGGAAGTCATGGTCCCAGGGCGACAGGGCGCAACTCCATTCGAAAACCTCCGATAGAAGCTCGTTTGGGAGGGAACGGATGGGGGCAATGAGTGCTCTGTGCTCGAACGCAAGTGTTTCGAGCTCCTGACGACGCATGGCAAGCTGATCCAATACGGTCTGGACATGGCTGGTGTGCTTATCAATATCGGTAATGCTTGATTCTATGCGATCGATGATATCGCTAATCTCTATGGCTTGGGATGGCTGCTGGATAGCTTCTTCGCTGCTTGTTTCTTTCCAGCCAAGTATGGCTGGGAGTAGAATTTTTATGTCGAGGTTCAAGGAACCCGGGTTCTTCCTGATCGGGAGATTTCAGAATGCAGGAATGTGATTGCTCGAAAGAAATCTCATACCTATCTCGGTCAGACATGGCTAACGCCTGGTACCGTTAAATATCAGTCGCTGTTGGTGTCTGGAGACGTGGTGGTAGAAGGGAATCAGAGGGAAAACTTAAAAGGCTGTACCAATGCTGTACCCAGACCCTGAGTTCAGTGAGTGCCAAATTTACTTTCAAACGCCGATCACTTCCCTGCTTCACATAAACCACACTCTACCGCACTACGCATTGAGCCTATAGACCAGGCGGCGCGATCCCTACTAATCCCCAAACGCATTTTCTTAAAGCGCGTGTTATTGTTTGATCAGAAGGCTGCTCTATCTCAGTATCACTGTCAATGTCACTTGTCAACGTTGGACGCGTTCGTGTGCTTTGGCGGTCGATAAGCTTGCCCCAATGATAGTCTGCCAAACTAATCGTACTAGCCGTGGCAGGCAGCGGCGAGTGCTTGTGAAAGCGTAACTCTTACCCACCATGTCCTCTTTTTTATCCTGGGTAAAGCACGTACGCACGGTGAGTTTTGCGTTGTTGATGTTTGAGAAATGCCAGCATCGTTGCTGACACTCGAACTGCTAATAGGCTTTGAATCCACCTGGGTCTCCTGAGGTGACATCCCCACTGAGATTTGGTATTCTGGGGACAGCCAAAATATGTCGCATTGCTCTTGTTTCTCCCGCCTCCAATCACCCTGAGACCGTCGTGTATGCGATTGCTTCTCGGGATGAGCAGAGGGCTAAAGAACACGCTGAGAAATGGGGTATTGGGAAGTCATATGGAGGACCACATGGTTATCAAAGTATGTCTACTATTAAACTGAATGCTTGCACCAAGCTAACAGAAACTGCAGGCTTGATAGATGACCCTAATGTCGATGTGGTATACGTTCCGGTATGGGTGTCTTGACTAATTAAGGTAGGATATCACTCACTCATCGCACAGCTTCCAAACGGACTGCACTTTGAATGGACGATGAAAGCATTATCGGCGGGCAAGCATGTGCTGGTTGAGAAGCCCATATGCGACACCGCCGACGAGGCGCGACAGATGTTTGAACTTGCCGAGCGCAAAGGCGTTGTCCTTATGGAAGGGTTCCACTACAGATTCCACCCCGCCATTCAGCGAGCGAAAGCTATCCTAGACAGCGGCGAGCTTGGGCCTATCAAGAATCTCTCGGCTTCCATGTCGCTTCCCAAGGGAATGAACAAGACAGGCGACAATCGCAATAACTTCACTCTCGGAGGAGGCGCCACCATGGACATTGGATGTGAGTGAAGCGTGCGCGATACCATATGCTTGCCATATGCTCAATTTGACTGCTTCACAGGCTACGCAATCGGCTGCATTCGTCATTTGGCTTCTTCCGAACCTACCGCAGTGCTCAGCGCGACGTCGACGCGACACGCGAAGCCGACCCCTGACGAAGAGCTTATAGACGTCTGCACAAGGGCAACACTTTCCTTCCCGAACGATGTGACCGGGACTATCTACGCCGATCTGGAGAAACCCGGCTGGGGCCCTTTCGGCCTTATCCCAAGCATGGCTGATGGAGGTGTCATTGTCAAGTGCGAGCGCGGAGAACTGAACCTGAACAACTTCTTCATGCCCTTCTTCTACCATTCCATCACCGTCCGGGTGGAGGATGTCAACGGGAAGATTAAGGAACGAGTAGAGAAGGCGTACACGTTCGGGGACGGGAGGAAGGAGGAGGAGTCGTGGACAACATTCCGCCATCAGCTAGATGCATACGTGGACAAAGTTAAAGGCCGAACACCGAAGACCTGGATATATAAGGAGGACTCCATCGGCAATATCACATGGATCGAAAATGTGTATGAGAAGGTCAGTGACGCGCTGTGTTCATTTCCTCTGACAGAAAACTCACACATCCCACAGACTGGTCTCGGTAGCCGGCCGAAGTCAGAGTATACCTTTCTTTAGGGTCTTTTAGATTGGCCAGATTTGGATCAGATCATAGATGTACACAGAGATCCGGAATAAGTTATACTGTTCAATCTTCTGCTTGTCCAGGCTTGCTGCCACCTCAGCTTTCTCTTCGCGCCCTTTATCAGCCTTTATCCGCGTTTATTGCGGCCCTGCAACTTAACAACGCACCCATTCCGCCAACGAGAGACCGCCGTTTCAACTCGGTCCCGTTTGTGCAGGTAGAGCCTGGATATTACCGTCATGTTGTTTGTAACCTGTGGTGGCACGTACTTCCGACTTGGAGGTTGCTTTCGGAGGACCGGACGGCGGCGGACGTGATTGGAATAACGGAGACAATAACCCGTGTTTGAGAATCTTATCCAGTTCCTCGATCACAACCTATAAAGCCATGGCGGAGAATTATAGCCATCGCTATCTAGGAGGATGTTTTCACTTATTTCCCTGGTGCAGCACATCCGAACAGTGAGTGCTATACATTGTATGATTAGCACCAAGCTCACCTCCAACTTATTTAACGTCAGCTGAACAATCCCCCGGTGTTGCCAGTGCAGGCGTCACCTCTGCGATTCGGCATATTAGGTGCAGCCAATATCGCGCCAAACTCCTTGATATTGCCCGCTCGGAACCACCCCGAGATGGTTGTCTATGCCTTGGCAGCCCGCGACGCGAAGAAAGCCGAAGCCTATGCACAGAAACATCAGATCGAGAAGGTTTATTCGGGCGCGCACGGATATCAAAGTGCGTTCTATTGGCATGTTCTGTACACATTAATGAGCTGACGCGTGTTTCAGACTTGTTGGACGATCCTATGGTCGACGCGGTGTACAACCCGGTAAGCGATCTGCACTTGAAGCAAGCTTAGTACGTGTCATTGACCTATGTGCAGCTGCCGAATGGACTGCACTTTGAGTGGACAATGAAAGCGCTAGCAGCGGGCAAGCATGTGCTGTTCGAGAAGCCCAGCGCAAACATTGTGGATGAGACACGGCAGATGTTCGAACTTGCGGAGAGGAAGGGGCTTGTCCTACTCGAAGCGTATCACTATCGGTGAGTGTGGTGTTTTCCTGTGCTCTGCTTTTTAACCCTGTGCTGATCATATTTGGACTGGGCTTGTGCAGGTTCTATCCTGCGATTGCGCGCATAAAAGACATACTGGATAGCGGGGAGCTAGGACAGATCAAAAGCATGCGCGGGTCTTTGGGTCTACCCCAGGGGTTTGTCGGCCCAGGCGACATTCGCTTAGAGTACGCTCTCGGAGGCGGTGCTATGATGGACTGTGGATGTGTGTGGCCCACTGCATATAATACGCAATGCAGCTGACCTCCTTGGTTTTCTAGGCTACCCATTGAGTGCCCTACGCTACTTGACCTCTGCGAACCCTACTGCTGTTCTCAGTGCAACCGCGAGGACTGTTTCTTCCGCATCAGACACGGGAAACCTTGTCGACCACGCTACAACTGCCGTTCTGTCTTTCCCGAATGACGTGACTGGGACGATTCACTGCGACCTCGCGATCCCATCATGGGGTCCGTTTGGGCTCATACCCGACTGTGAGGGCGGGAGCGTGGAGTTGTTCAACTTCCCGCTCTCCGCTTATTATCACTCTATCACAGTCACTGTGAAAGACGACAAACGAAAACTGCGCAAAAGGGTGTAAAAGGCATACACATTCGAGGATGGCAGGAATGAGGAAGAGTGGTGGTCAACGTATCGGCATCAGCTCGAAGCGTTTGTGGACAAGGTGAAAGGGCGCACACCGAAGACGTGGGTCAGCAAGGAGGATTCGGTTGACAACATGGATCGAGAAAGTGTACGAGAAGGTGCGTGGTCTGTCTTTAATCGTTATCATTGCCGAGGAATTTATTCAGTCACAGAGTGATCTTGGAAGTAGGCCAAAGTCGAAGTACGCTCCGTCCGAGTAGACGTTTCTTCCTAGCGGAGTGATGATAGTGAATGTGGAGCAATTTGAGGTGGTGTTCTTACTATAAGATTATTTGACTATTGGCTGCTTACATAGATCCAATTGCAAACAATGCGAGCTTAAGTCACAGTGAAAGACGCTTTCATCCTGATGGTGTTGGTTGGCGTAAGTCAACAATTTCGACTTGGAGGCCTAAGGACATTGTCGAATACTATCGACAACTTGTTTCTCCATCCCATCATTTGGAGTATGTATGACGAGCTCCCACTCACGTGCGAAAATCATGAACGAACCAGTGGGGACCAAAACGCGCTCAATCACGATGCTATTCATCGCCCAAAATCTGACATTCCTACTTGACTGGTAATTTACGGTGAAATAGCTGGTAAATTAGCCGGTCCCTATTTCCTTGCGCCCTAATCTGACTCACCTAGCAGCGGTTGGGCGATAGCGGAAAAAAATTACTTGGTGGGCCGAGCCAAGCTCTGCAATGCCCTGTCTTCATCGAACGACTAGGAAGCTCAGGCAAGAACACGACTAAGCAGTTCGCGAGGTCAGTCTTGGCTTATCTAACATACATTCCCATCTGAGGTCCCTCTTCCTAGAACGCACCCTCTTTGCAGTGGAGGTCTTATAATACAGATCGTGTAATATATAACAATAGTATGTGTGTAATGGAAGCGACTGGTCACGAAAGCGATTGAATGTATGGGTATGATTTGTCGAGGAAAAAATGCAGGAAAGATACGAGTTTGTTGCTACATGTAACGAAAACAGGTCCATGGGCCCAAATTAGACATTCGTGGTTGTAAATCTATCAGAAAAGTAGGAAGACTGTTGTCATACGATACATGTAGGCCCGAAATCCATGGGGGGTAAGGGCCAGTCACTCGTGCCTAGAGATTTGACATTAATGGCTTTTCAAATACAAAGAGTTCATGTAACGCACCGGCATGCCGCGTTGACTCTTTGTAACCCCACCATATTATTGGCGCCCATACGTCGATAGCGTCAGCGAGGGTCTGAATATGCCCGAATGTGGCAGGCTGCGGTCCACGAGGACGATAGAATGCTAGAAATGTTATGCCAACTGTGAAGATGATTAATCCTATGGCAAGATTCCAAATCTAATCAGTCACGTCAGCGTTGTCTTTTGAACTAAAATGAATGAATTTACCTGGATCGGACAGTTTGCCAGTTTCACTGATAACAATACGGCTTCAAGAGGATTGACCGTCGCTCTTATGCTCATCGCCTGGCCAAATAACCAATCTGTATAATCGGTGTGAGAAAAGTAAAGCAACAAAATGAATAATAACCCACGCAGAGTGGGCTTCGCCACAAGAAGCAGTACATTAGGCCAACTCCCCAGAACTGATGCGAGTGGGCTCCTAGACATCACCATCCCCGATGATGTGGTCGCCCGTCTCCATTGCCGTTCATCACGTATGATATTTACATTGAGCTCAGCGCAATGAAGACCAAATGTGAGCGACCCTTGGAAAGCTGCGAACAATCCGAAGATCCAAGGCCACGTTCTGATGCCGTGGACAGTGTCGATATCGAAGTTGTAATCCATTGTGGTGGTTTCGTTGTTTGGAAACAATGACCACGGGCCCATCGTGGTTGCGAGCGTTGTGCCATCTGAGGGTGATATCAACCATACGACATACACCCAGCCGCCCCAAACGATGCACGCAAAGCATAAGAGCCATAATCCTATGACGACTTTCCGAACAGCGGGGTGAGATTGCCACGCCGTTGGCTGTTGCCTGCGCGTGGGGGGGAGTGCATTATCTTTATCAATGACAGTATGCATGCTTCGACCAGTCCTTCGTGTGAGGAGGCCATTTCGAAGGAGTGCAGTTGTGGTGTCAAAAGGTGATGAACTCCACGTTAGGACTTTGACGCCAACGATCGAATAAACGGCAATGGTGGCTTGAAGGATGATGGCGGTACCCAAAACGATGACGGGCACCCCAAAGGCGCATGCACTCCAATATGTGGTATTCAAACCTCGGGTCGGGATGATGCAGACGGAGCTGGCGGAGTATGAAAGGGTGAGAAGCACGCCCATGGCTACATTGAACAGTGGACCGTTCGGATGTCTCCAACGTGACATATGCATTAGGGAGAATAGTCGAGGGCTCGTGTTGAAAGCAAGCTGGGCTTCGGAGGCGAGTGTAGATTTTAGTGCAACAGAGTGGACGAACCCGATGTATTCCGTGAAGATGGTCACACAGAAATTAAGCAGTAAGCTCAAAACTTCCAATGGTAATTCGGTTCCAGGAAGGAACGTGATGACACCCTTGTACGAAGCTTTGACCGACGGCCGGTTGTAATTTCTCCAGACCCCGGCTGGAAGCACCACATCATTGATTGGGCCGATGTGATGGAGGATGCAGACTCCTATAATGATGCACGAGACACCGAAAAGAAATGCTGCTATAACACCAAAGATAGCAAATATGCCCTGCATTTCGCTACGATATGAGCTTCCCGGCGCGTCGTCCATATGTAGAAAAGATTCCAAATGGTAGTAAGCTTTGGGATTGTGGGGTTTGGTTTTTGCGCTGGGATGTGGATTGGGAGTTTCAGCGTGATGAATGGAAGCATAGGCAAGAGTGTCGAGACTGCGATTGCACGATTGCTGGGGGCGTAGGAGTTTTCGGAATTGGATTAAAATGAATGACATGCCAGTGCGTGGACCAAGAGAGATGCTGGCAGGGAACAGTGAGCAGCTTCAAGCACGACCAGCGCGAGGACGCTTGGGAGACTGCTGTTATATCAATTGTATAATATCTTATAGATGTGGATCCACAGAGACAACCGAGTAGTTTGTACAAGGCCTTGACAAGGCCTTCCAAATTGGCCAGCGGAATCATACTCAGAAGGAACAAGGATGCCCATAAAGCGACGATGATCGGCGAGGAAGTACAACGACGACTCCCTACCGAGAGCAGTGAGACAAGTCAATAAGCCCACAAACTTATCAAATCGGCTGTGAGTCCATGTGTGCATAAACAAAGCGCGGCCCATCAGGTGTATTTTATGCCCAGGTGTGTACCGTCATGTTGTTTGTAACCTGCGAAGTAGGGCTGCGCAGGACCGGACAAGGGATTTGGAATAACGGAGACAATAACCCGTGTTAGAGACTCATCTTATCCACTTCCTCGACCACAACCTTTAAAGCCATGCCGGAGAATTATAACCATCGCTATCAAGGAGGATGTTTTCACTTATTTCCCTGGTGCAGCACATCCGAACAGTGAGTGCTATACATTGTACGATTAGCACCAAGCTCACCTCCAACTTAACATCAGCTGAACAATCCCCCAGTGTTGCCAGTGCAGGCGTCACCTCTGCGATTCGGCATATTAGGTGCGGCCAATATCGCGCCAAACTCCTTGATATTGCCCGCTCGGAACCACCCCGAGATGGTTGTCTATGCATTGGCAGCCCGCGACGCGAGGAAAGCCGAAGCCTATGCACATCGGAAACATTAGATCGAGAAGGTTTATTCGGGCGCGCACGGATATCAAAGTGCGTCCTATTGGCACGTTCTGTACACATTAATGAGCTGACGCGTGTTTCAGACTTGTTGGACGATCCTATGGTCGACGCGGTGTACAACCCGGTAGGCGATCTGCACTTGAAGCCAGCTTAGTACGCGTCATTGACTTATGTGCAGCTGCCGAATGGACTGCACTTTGAGTGGACCATGAAAGTGCTAGCAGCGGGAAAGCATGTGCTGCTCGAGAAGCCTAGCGCAGACACGGTGGATGAGACACGGCAGATGTTCGAACTTGCGGAGAGGAAGGGGCTTGTCCTACTCGAAGCGTATCATTATCGGTGAGTGTGGTGTTTTCCTGTGCTCTGATTTTTAACCCTGTGCTTATTATATTTGGACTGGGCTTGTGCAGGTTCTATCCTGCGATTGCGCGCATAAAAGACATACTGAATAGCGGGGAGCTAGGACAGATCAAAAGCATGCGTGGGTCTTTGGGTCTACCCCAGGGGTTTGTCGGCCCAGGCGACATTCGTTTAGAGTACGCTCTCGGAGGCGGTGCCATGATGGACTGTGGATGTGCGTAGTTCACTGCATATAATACGCAATGCAGCTGACCCCCTTAGTTTTCTAGGCTACCCATTGAGTGCCCTGCGCTACTCGACCTCCGCGAACCCTACTGCTATTTTCAGTGAAACCGTGAGGACTATTTCCTCCGCATCAGACACAGGACACCTTATCGACCTCGCTACAACTGCCATTTTGTCTTTCCCGAATGACGTGACTGGGACGATTCACTGCGACCTCGCGATCCCATCATGGGGTCCGTTTGGGCTCATACCAAGCATGCCAGACATGAAGTTGAAGGTCGACTGTGAGGGCGGGAGCGTGGAGTTGTTCAACTTCCCGCTCTCCTCTTATTATCACTCTATCACAGTCACTGTGAAAGACGGCAAAGGAGGACTGCGCAAAAGGGTGGAAAAGGCATACACATTCGAGGATGGCAGGAATGAGGAAGAGTGGTGGTCAACGTATCGGCATCAGCTCGAAGCGTTTGTGGACAAGGTGAAAGGGCGCACACCGAAGATGTGGGTCAGCAAGGAGGATTCGGTTGACAACATGATATGGATCGAGAAAGTGTACGAGAAGGTGCGTGGTCTGTCTTGAATCGTTATCATTGCCGAGGAATTTATTCAGTCATAGAGTGGTCTTGGAAGTAGGCCAAAGTCGAAGTACGCTCCGTCCGAGTAGACGTTTCTTCCTAGTGGAGTGCTGATTGTGAATGTGCAGCATTTGAGGTAGTGTTCTTAGTATAAGGTTATTTGACCATTGGCTGCTTACATAGATGCAATTCCAAATAATACACGAACCAGTGGGGACCGAGACGCGCTCAATCACGATGCTATTCACGACTATTCACCGCCCAAAATCTGACTTCCCTACGTGCCGGTAATTTACGGTGAAATAGCTGATAAATTAGCCAGTCCCTATTTCCCCACGCCCTAATCTGACTCACCTTGCAGCGGCGATATACTTACCCGGGTGATATTACTTAGAGGCCGAGCCAAGTTCTGCAATGCCCTCTCAAGTGTCTTCATTGCCCGACTAGGAAGCTCAGGCAAGAACGCGACCAAGCAACTCGCGAGGTAAGTGCTAGCCAAGTAGTAGCTTATCTAACATACATTCCCATCTGAGGTCCCTCTTCCTAGAACGCACCCTCTTTGCAGTAGCGGTCTTATAGTACAGATCATGTAATGTACAACAATATAATGTGTGTAATGAAAGCGATTGAAAGCGATTGAAAGCGATTGAATGTATGGGTATGATGTGTTGGGGAAAGATGCTGGAAAGCTATAAGTTTGTTGCTACATGTAACGTTAACGAAACCGGATCCCTGGATCCAAATTAGATATTCGTGGTTGTAAATCTATCATAAAAGTAGAAAGGCTGTCGTCATACGATCCCGGTAGGCCCGAAATCCATGGGGGGCAAGGGCCAGTCACTCGTGCCTGTGGACGTGACATCAGCAACGTTTCAAATACAAAGAGTTCAAGTAACTCACCGGCATGCCCTATTGACTCGTTGGTAACTTTGTAACCCCACCATATTCTTGGCGCCCAAACATCGATAACGTCGGCGAGAGTCTGAATATGCCCAAATGTGACGGGCTGGAGTCCACGAGGACGATAGAACGCTAGAAATGACATGCCAATTGTGACGACGATTAACGCTATGGCAAGATTCCAAATCTAATTAATCACGTCAGCGTTGTCTTTTGAACTTAAATGAATGAATTTACCTGGACCGGACGGTTAACAATGTTGATGGTCAACAATATACTGTCCAGAGGATCGGCCTTCGCTCTCGCGTTCATCGCAAGGCCAAATAACCAGTCTGTATAATCGGCGTGAGAAAAGTAAAACAACAAAATGCATAATAACTTACGTAGAGTGGGCTTCGCTACGAGAAGCAGTACGTTGGGCCAACTTCCCAGAACTGATATGAGTGGGTTCCTAGACATTTCCATCCCTGATGTTGTGGTCGCCCGTCTCCATTGCCATTCATCACGTATGATATTCACATTCAGCTCAGCGCAATGAAGACAAAATGTAAGCGCCCCTTGGAAAGCGATGAACAATCCGAAGATCGTGGGCCATGCTGTGCCAATGCCACGAACGGGGTCGACCCCGTAGCTGTAAGCGTACCCGGTAGTACCGTTGGTTGGAAACAACGTCCATGGGCCCAGTGCAGTTGCGTAGTCCGTTGTACCATCTGAGGGTGATATCAGCCATACGGCATAAACCCAGCCGCCCCAAACGATGCACGCAAAGCACAAGAGCCATAATCCTATAACGACTTTCCAAACAACGGGGTGAGATTGCCATGCCGTTGGCTGTTGCCTGCGCGTGGGGGGGAGTGCATCATCTGTATCAACGACGGTGTGCATGCTTCGGCCAGTTCTTCGTGTGATGAGGCCATTGCGAAGGAGTGCAGTTGTGGTGTCAAAAGGTGATGAACTCCACGTTAAGATTTTGATTCCAGAGACCGAATAGGTGGCAATAGCAGCTTGGAGGAGGATGGAGGTACCTAAAACGGTGACGGGCACCCCAAAGGCGCAGGCGCTATAATATGTGGAAGCAAGA
The DNA here is from genome assembly GCA_001630335.1 of Athelia psychrophila. Classification (NCBI taxonomy): domain Eukaryota; kingdom Fungi; phylum Basidiomycota; class Agaricomycetes; order Atheliales; family Atheliaceae; genus Athelia; species Athelia psychrophila. Next base: position 276,691 of record KV417550.1, on the reverse strand, counting down.
CCATCATTCGATGGTATTGATAGGGTCGGGATGATGGAGAGGGAGCTGGCGGCGTATGAAAGGGTAAGAAGCGCGCCCATGACTGCATTGAACAATGGACCGTTCGGATGTCCCCAGCGTGACACATGCATCAGGGAGAATAGTCGAGGGCTGGTGTTGAAAGCGAGCTGGGCCTCGGAGGCGAGGGTAGATTTTAGTGCAACAGAGTGGACGAACCCGATGGATTCCGTGAAGACGGTCACACCGAAATTGAGCAGTAAACTCAAAGCTTCCAATGGTAAAATAGTGCCAGGGAGGAATGCGATGACACCCTTGTACGGAGCGTGGAGCGTCGGCCATGTGCCATCTCTCCAGTATCCGGCTGGAAGTATCACATCATTGATTAGGCCGATGTGGTGAGAAATGGAGACCCCTATAACGATGCATGAGACACCGAAAAGAAATGCAGCTATAACACCAAAGATAGCAAATATGCCCTGCATTTCGCTACGATATGAGCTTCCTGCGTCGTCCATGTGTAGAAAAGATTCCGAATGGTAAGCATTGGGATTCCGAGGATGAGGGGCTTTAGCGTGAGAATTGGGAGTGTTGGAATGAATGTTGAGACTGTGATTGTGCGACTGCTTGGGGCGTAGGAGTTGTCGGAATTGGATAAAAATGAATGACATGCCGGTGCGGGGACCAAGAGAGATGCTGTCAGGGAACGGTGAGCAGCTTCAAGCACGACCAGCGCGAGGACGTCGGGGAAATTTCTATCATATCAATTATATCTTGTAGCATCATTATATATGGATCTACAGAGACAATTGCAAACGAGTGGTTTATACAAGGCCTTCCAATTTGGCCAGCATAATCATACTCGAGTGAACAAGGATGCCCATAAAGGGCCGATGGTGGGCGCGGAAGTACAACGACGACTCCGTGCCGAGAGCCGTGAGATAATATATGCGCCCACAAACTTATATAATCTGCTGTGGGTCTATGTCACCGTAGTATGTGTACACATAAAGCATGGCCCGTCACCGCGTCACCAGCCGTCACTGAGGTGCATTTTATGCCACGTGCGGTCCCTGGCTTATTGTTCCTGATGAATTTGTTCCTGATGAATACTGGGTGGACATGTGTAATCCTGATTAGCGGCAACCCTTATTGTTTGTGGCGGGTCTATATGGACATTTGTGTGTCCGCGGATATGGGAGGCACGGTACTGCATCCAAGCAGCTAATTGTCTTCGAAACATTGATAAGTGGCTCAGCGCGGGGGCATCCTCATCAAACTTTTTCGCTACACCCACTGGCCATTCAAATAACTGAAAATGGACTTCTTCGCCGCTTTGAAAATTGTGGTTTCTTCGAACGCTTCGAACGCTCAGTCCGAGCCTGACGAATGTCCTCGAGACAACGGTAACGAGACAGGCAACACAAGTTCACACTGTATTATCTCTTGAGGTTAGTGCTCAGAACGTTCACGCCCTCCACCGGCCGTATGTTCGTTCTGATTACCAGAAAAAAGATGCAGCAACTGATACGACGATCAGGACAAAGCGGAGAAGTTTTATTTTTCGGACTGGGAGAGGGTGGAGGATACTCTTTATGCATTGCGATTTGTGGTGGTGGAACTCATTTTATGTCAGATCGCAACGAGGATTGTTTTGTAAACGATGTTTGTAAAACGCAATATCCATTTGTGCCCACTAGTGCTCATCCTGAAGTTATTGACCATTGGGCGGCTGCAATATTGAATGATTTTGATACTAGCAAGCAACCGACAAGAGCGAGTAGTAAAATGTTGGCAGGGGTGAATTTGGACGGTGCGTGCAAGCGCGGGGTTGTGGTGGTTAGGCGTCGGGATCCGTGCCAATCTGGGCTCCCAGGTTGGCGAGAATATTGATGGCGCACCGTTCTCGGGGCCCGGTGATGCCGTATGCGTTCCCATCCACACTGACCGCATGGGGTATGTAGACCATCGGGCCGATGTACACAGTCGGTTGCGATGCCGTCGAGATCTGCCTTCAGGGGAAAGAGGTTGGCGCCAGGTTTGGGGCTTGCACAGCGCCGCCGTAGTCCGTGGAGCCTGTGTCCCACCTGAACATCCCGTTCAGTGTCTCATTCCCTTCTGGACAGTCAGGAACTCGTCGGCAGAGATACTCGATAGGGGAGACCGCGGCAGGCCCAGTGTTGAAATCCTGGATGGATGCGAGAACGAGAGAACAGCGGCTGGTAAGAATGCAAGCTAACGCAAGTGGGTTTTGTCTGGGGATTCTAAACTGGACTGTTTCTGATTATTGCTCTAATTTCGCAACGGGGCGGCAGATATTAGGTTTGTACTGTTAGATCAAGTGAATATTGCAGCCAGCACAACACCAAAACAGTTGACCTCTCCCTGACCGCGAATCAAAGGCTGGTAAGTTTCTTTCAGCTGCATAGGTGATCTCGAAAGGCTGATAAGCCTTGGCCTGTCATCACTGAGCTATCTTGAGAGTCACACCAGCGCGCAGAGTTTCAATTGCCAACTTGCCCTTGGGGCAAGTGCGGTGGAAACGCCGCAATCTTTGTTCAGAAACTGTTTATTAATTTCAGGATGAGCAGGGACACGATAATGTTGGCACGAATGGATTCCGCGCCTCGCAAATGGCCGCTCTACTACGAAATAATTCATGTCGCGATCTGACACCAAACGAGTTCCACCACTGCTATAGCTACAAATCGCAATGCATATCAAAATTCAAATACATAAGTATGTAGAGTATTCTCGGGGTCATGGAAGTGGAAGCCGGGTGTAAAAGGCCCGCTGCCGTTGGACCTTTCAATGATGTCCACTGATTTGACTGCGGACACAAGTTAGCTGCGGCACTGCGGACCTCTATACCATACTGTCACCTGCTCGATACCCCCGCGCAGCATAGAGGGAAACAAACCGAGACATTGTGTGACTGTGCTCAAATGAATAATCGACCAGACAGACCTCTCGTGGTCAAATGCACTTTCGATCGCTGGAACAAACGTATTACTTTCTCCTCAGCCAGGAACTGTTCTTATGATCTCCTAAAGAATAAGGTAAGTATTCAAAACAAACTGGCGACAAACCTTTACATCAGTTAACTGGCGATCCGCAGGTGGAGCAATGTTTTTCGCTTTACGCTACCTCCTATGCGATCTCCTACAAGGACGATGACGGGGAGGTCACAGACATAAACACAGACTCTGATCTCACGGAAGCCATCCAGTACTTCCAGGCAGGAAGTGATGATCCCCCCATCTCCTCAGCTGCGTCTATACTCTCTGGCCGCAGCTTTGGCAACCGCAAGATCACTTTGCGCGTGCACATAACAGTCGACTATGATGGCCCCAGTCTATCAGACACATCTTCCCTCGCAAGCATGGACGAGTACAAAGGACGCAATGGGAGCCAAGCTTCGTTCTCGTTCAGCGCCCCTCACTCGGTGGACCTGGACGACGACTCTGTCACGGTCAGTTCGCGTGATACCGGTGCTGCCCCCGCTAGCAATCGCCAGCCCAGCATTTCGATGACACTATCTTCCGTGCATGATGTTGAGCACACTCAATCATGGGACGCTCGAAGCGCGTCGAGCGCCGTGCAGTCTATCGATTCACTTGCCGTGAACGGCCTGCCGGTTCCCCGCTCTACAAAGCATGGCTCGTCGCAGGAGACGCTGACACGAACCCAGGTAGGCAGTGATCGGGGCCCCTATGGCGATGACAACACGCCGGCTCGCCGCCGATCCCCATACCCAGAGGACCCCTCTGCAGTATTTGAGCGGCTCAAGCTACGGGAAGCGGGCGGGGGTCATTCCCAATCATCCAGTTATCAGCAGTCGGTTTCTGCAGACGAAGACCGCGGGGCTGCGTGGTTGCGGGACCAAAACACGCGCACCATCGAGGCGATGCTCGGTTCATTACCGGAGCCCTCAGATTCCGACGGCGCATCGTTCTCCTTCGGCCAGAACTCTGAAGTCGACCCGTTGGAAGGCGATCTGGCACTCCATCAAAATTCGCGAGGAAACTACTACTACTCGTACAACAAAACCACGTCCCGCTCGGACGGTAGCAGTTTCATCGAGGGCCAGTCTCAGTCTCGCGATTCCGGCTACGAAGATGGGCCCCACGTCCACCACGTATTAGTGGAGGAGGCCAGTATAGGAGGAGGATCCGACTTCCCGGCAAAACCACGCCCAACATCCATGCAACTCACATGGCTAGCGTCCCAGCAGCGATCACTAGATGACGGGCGAGCACCATTCAACTCCAATTACAATTCACACCGCCGACCGTACGCGCCTCATTCATCCAATTCCGAACCACTCCCTGTGCTTCATGAGAACCAACAATTCGACTCCGACATCCCACCCGAAGTCCTCCAGTTCGTACCACTTGGCACCCCGCCGAAAGAGATGCTTACGGACTGCTCTGAGTGCGGTGTCATCCTCGACTCGATCCGGTATGTGTGCTCAGCATGCGGAGAGAAGCACCCGATGTCCAGATCTAGGGAGATGGAGAACTTCGGGAAGGGTAAGGCTAAGAGTGACTGGGACGAGGAGAGTCTCGTGGATCTCCATTACCCCCCTTCCGCGCACCGCAGTGCCGGCGCATTCGGGTCGTCACCCATGTCATCATATACAATGGTAAATGGAGCCGGATCGAGCGCCACGGCCCTCTCAGAGCGCTCTAGCCACAAGCCGCTTCCATCGCTGCCTCAAATTCAATTATCCAGCTCGCCACGGTCGACTTTGTCTTCGGCTGTCTCCCCGCACTCGCCACAACCGTCTGTTGAGAATGGATACGAGCTTTGCTCTGGGTGCATCGAGTCTGCCGGGGTCAACCACGCGCTGGAAGCGAATTTGGCTCCTGGCGTTCCTACAGGCAGAGGAAACGATTCACCTTCGTCGCCCGAAGATGCACAGCGCGCGTCGTCGCAGTGGAGAAGATCGGCACCAAAGCAGAAGGGCCAACTACGGCATGCGTATCTCGAAAAGGTATGGGCGCATCGAGGGTGGGAGGACGTCGGTAAGCAGCCATAGGCGTCACGATCGGCATAAGTGACTTGAGCTCATGGAATCCAACAGAACAAGACGACATGCAGACCTGCAAGTGCTCTACGTGCAACACAGTCATTGTCAACAATCGCTTCAAATGCGCTTCGTGTCAAAAGTTCAATCTCTGCAAAGCTTGTTACAGGTATGTGCTTGAACCAGTAATTCTGCTGGACAATGCTAAATCTCGATTAAATTACACACAGTCAAGTGCACGAGATCCATCCTTCCCATGCCTTCCTGCACATCCCAGACAAACTCATTCGCTCTCGTAGTGAGCCTTCGCTTCAACCTCCATTACCCATTGACCCCACCGACGAGATATGTAAGTCCGATCCGATCTGTATCCACCACCAGTACTGAAGTAAATCCAGCTATGACACACCCTGGCGTCAAATGCGCTCAGTCAGTCCAGTTTCGCGCCGGGATAATCATGCCATTATTCTGACATTTCTTGTTCTCTTGCAGCTGCATGCTCGACATCATCGGTGCTCGATTTCACTGCGCTATTTGTGACTCGGTCGATATTTGCTCGAACTGTGAATCCGCTGGCTTGCCAGGCAATCTCGACTCTTCCGATGATAGCCATAACTCATCGCATATCATGATCAAGGTGAGCTCACAAACCGCAAATTGTTGGCATAAACATCGGGCTCAATAGTAGTCTAGATTCCATTCCCGTTGGAGACGACCGAACTTCAAACAGCCAGTAAACGAGCAACGAAACTTTGGACAGACAGAGATGCCCCCCACGTTCTCGGTGGTCCCATGAATTTCGCATCGAAATCAAGCTCTGTGTACTCGTCTCATGCGCGTACCGTAATGGGAAATGGTAAAAAGCTGGTTGAGCAGAGGGAGGACGATCACGGGAAGCACTGCAGTAATTGCAAAGAGGTTAGTCAGCTGTCTTGCTGCGATGCAACGTCCACCTTGCTTAACAACAAACCCCGTATAGCCCCTTTACGGAGTACGATATCAGTGCGGATCGTGTCCCTCCGCGCCCATGGCTTATAATCTGGTGAGTGTCGACGTTCACGCGGTTCATATACGGGGACTAACTCGTCGCGTATGCAGTGTGGAGACTGTGAAACCCATTCATACGAGGTGCACGATCCGCTGCACATCTTCTTCAAGATACCTCGACCCGTGTACAAGGAGTTGGAATCGCCAGTACCCTTCTTGCCAGATCTGTTGGTGAAGTTCTTTTATATTTGATGCTGCTTACCAATCCAACTTCGCAGGTACAAGTCTCCAGCAGGGCCACCACCAGGTGTCTACCATCCCGAACCTCGAGGTACGTCGGTTCACTTTCATGACACGCATGGGATTTAGCATCTACCCTAGAATACCTCAAATCCCTGGTGCACAACAACGCGCTGTGTGATCGCTGTGTAACCCAAATCCACGGCGAGTGGTTCCGATGCGCGTACTGCCCGAAGGACCTTTGTGATGCCTGTGAAGCACTTGACACTCATGACGACTCTCACGTCTTTCTTGTTTTCAAAGCACCCGTACGTGATTGGCCGTCCTTGCGGCAGCATCGAGCTGAACTTTGTTGTAGGTTGACATGCACCATAAGCTCAGGCAATTTGCGGAGCTTGACAATCCTCATGGAAGCCCTCCTATAATACCTTATCCACTGTATCGATAAATCAGCCCTACTTACCTGTGACCAGTCTAACCATGTATGCACGACTTATTGTAATA
>KV417550.1:240269-269909 GCA_001630335.1 Athelia psychrophila | reverse complement strand
TGACAACATGATATGGATCGAGAAAGTGTACGAGAAGGTGCGTGGTCTGTCTTTAATCGTTATCATTGCCGAGGAATTTATTCAGTCACAGAGTGGTCTTGGAAGTAGGCCAAAGTCGAAGTACGCTCCGTCCGAGTAGACGTTTCTTCCCAGCGGAGTGATGATAGTGAATGTGGAGCAATTTGAGGTGGTGTTCTTACTATAAGATTATTTGACCATTGGCTGCTTACATAGATGCAATTCCAAATAATGCGAGCTTAAGTCGCATTGAAAGACGCTTTCATCCTGATGGTGTTGGTTGGCGTAAGTCAACAAGTTCGACTTGGAGGCCTAAGGACACTGTCGAATACTATCGACAACTTGTTTCTCCATCCATCATTTGGAGTATGTATGACGAGCTCCCACTCACGTGCGAAAATCATGAACGAACCAGTGGGGACCAAAACGCGCTCAATCACGATGCCATTCACCGCCCAAAATCTGACTTTCCTACTTGACTGGTAATTTACGGTGAAATAGCTGGTAAATTAACCAGTCCCTATTTCCTCGCGCCCTAATCTGACTCACCTTGCAGCGGCAATATAATTACCTGGGTGATAGCGGGAAAAAATTACTTAGAGGCCGAGCCAAGTTCTGCAATGCCCTCTCGAGTGTCTTCATTGCCCGACTAGGAAGCTCAGGCAAGAACGAGACCAAGCAGCTCACGAGGCGAGTGCTAGCCAAGTACTATTAGCTTATCTAACATACATTCCCATCTGAGGTCCCTCTTCTTAGAACGCACCCTCTTTGCAGTAGCGGTCTTATAGTACAGATAATGTAATATACAACAATATTATGTGTAATGAAAGCGATTGAAAGCGATTGAATGTATGGGTATGATGTGTTGGGGAAAGAAACTGGAAAGCTACGAGTTTGTTGCTACATGTAACGAAACCGGATCCGTGGATCCAAATTAGACATTCGTGATTGTAAATCTATCATAAAGGTAGGAAGACTGTCGTCATACGATCCTGGTAGGCCCGAAATCCATGGGGGGCAAGGGCCAGTCACTCGTGCCTAGGGACTTGACATCAGCGACTTTTCAAATACAAAGAGTTCGTATAACTTACCAGCATGCCCTATTGACTCATTGGTGACTTTGTAACCCCACCATATTCTTGGCGCCCAAACGTCGATAACGTCGGCGAGAGTCTGAATATGCCCGAATGTGACGGGCTGGAGTCCACGAGGACGATAGAATGCTAGAAATGTCATGCCAATTGTGACGATGATTAAGGCTACGGCAAGGTTCCAGATCTGATCAGTCACGTTAGCGTTGCCTTTTGAACTAAATTGAATGAATTTGCCTGGATCGGACAGTTTACAAGGTTAATTGACAACAGCGCGGAACCCAGAGGATAGGCCCTCGCATTCACGTTCATTGCCTGGCCAAATAACCAATCTGTATAATCGGTGTGAGAAAAGTAAAGCAACGCAATAAATGACAACTCACGCAGAGTGGGCTTCGCTACAAGAAGCAGTACGTTAGGCCAGCTCCCCAGAGCTGATACGAGTGGGTTCCTAGACATTACCATCCCCGATGATGTGGTCGCCCGTCTCCATTGCCATTCGTCACGTATGATATTGACATTGAGCTCAGCGCAATGAAGACCAAATGTGAGCGACCCTTGGAAAGCTACGAACAATCCGAAGATCAAAGGCCACGCTGTGCCCATGCCCTGGATGGGGTCGACCTCGAAATTGTAAGCCCACGTGGTGGTCTGGTTGTTTGGAAACAATGACCATGCGCTCAGCGTAGTTGCGTACGTTGAGCCATCTGAGGGTGATATCAACCATACGGCATACACCCAGCCGCCCCAAACGATGCACGCAAAACACAAGAGCCATAATCCTATGATGACTTTCCAAACAACGGGGTGAGATTGCCACGCCGTTGGCTGTTGCCTGCGCGTGGGGGGGAGTGCATCATCTTTATCGACGACGGTATGCATGCTTCGACCAGTCCTTCGTGTGATGAGGCCATTTCGAAGGAGTGCAGTGGTTGTGTCAAAAGGGGATGAGCTCCACGTTAAGACTTTGACACTAACGATCGAATAGGCAGCGATGATGGCTTGAAGGAGAATGGTGGTACCCAAAACGATGACGGGTACCCCAAAGACGCATGCACTCCAATATTTGGGAGCGGAACCATCATTCGATGCTAATGATAGGGCCGGGATGATACAGATGGAGCTGGCGGAGTATGAAAGGGTAAGAAGCGCGCCCATGGCTGCATTGAACAATGGACCGTTCGGATGTCTCCAGCGCGACACATGCATCAGCGAAAATAGTCGAGGACTGGTGTTGAAAGCGAGCTGGGCTTCGGATGCGAGCGTAGATTTTAGTGCAACAGAGTGGACGAACCCGATGGATTCCGTGAAGATGGTCACACCGAAATTGAGTAGTAAGCTCAAAATTTCCAATGGTAGGTGAGCGCCAGGAAGGAATGTGATGAGACCCGTATACGGAGCGTGGACCGACGGCCTATTGTAATTTCTCCAGGGTCCGGCTGGAAGCACGACCTCGTTGATTGGGCCGACGTGGTGGAGAATGCAGACCCCTATAACGATGCATAAGACACCGAAAAGAAATGCTGCTATAACACCAAAGATAGCAAATATGCCCTGCCTTTCGCTACGATATGAGCTGCCTGCATCGTCCATGTGTAAAAAAGATTCCGAATGGTAAGCATTGGGATTGCAAGGTTTGGTTTTAGTGTTGGGATAAGGATTGGGAGCTTTAGCGTGAGGATTGGGAGGATTGTAATGAGAATAGGGAGGGTTGGGGGGGATGTCGGGACTGTGATTGCACGACTGTTGGGGGCGTAGGAGTTGTCGGAATTGGATAAAAATGAATGACATGCCGGTGCAGGGACCAAAGGGAGATGCTGGCAAGGAACGGTGAACAGCTTCAAGCACGGCCAGCGCGAGGATGTCGGGGAGATTTCTGTTATATCTTGAAGCACCATTATATACAGATCCACAGAAACGAACGAGTGGTTTGTACTCGGCCAACCAACTTAGCCGGCGGAAATCGCGTTCAACAAGGATGCCCGTAAAGGGACGATGATGGGCGAGCACAAGTACAACGGTAACCCCCTACCGATAACCGTGAGACAATATATGCGCCCACAGACACATCAAATCCGCTGTGGGTCCATGGTGTGTAAATAAAGCGCGGCCGTCACCGAGAGGCATCTTATGCCCACGTGTGGTCCCTGGTTTATTGTTTCTGACTGAACATTGGACACAGATGGACATGCGCCATACTGGTTACCGGCACCCTTATTGTCTGTGATGGGTTTATAGGGACTTCGGTGTGTCCGTGGAAAGGAGACAGACAGGCATGGAGCCGCACTGAAGCGGCTAATTGTCTTGAAAACATTGATAAGTGAGTGGCCCAGAGTGCGGAAGCATCCTCATCAAACTTCTTCGCTACACCCACTAGCCGTTCGAATAACTGAGAATGGACTTCTTCGCCGCTTTGCAAACCGCGTTCTCGTCGAACACTTCAAACACCGAGTCTGAACCTGATGAATGTCCTCAAGACAGGGACCAGATAGGCGGCACCGGTCACACATGTATTATTTCTTGAGGTTAGTGCTCAGAACGCTCACGTCTCATCGGACACATGTTCTGATTACCGTAGAAAGGATGCGGCAACTGATGCGATGATCAGGACAAAGTGGACAAGTTTTCTCTTTCGGATTTGGGGAGGGTGGCGGACATTATATGCATTGAGATTTGTGATGGTGTGGGGGTGTACTGACTCATTCTGTGTTAGATGGTAACGGGGAAGTATTTTGTAAAGCACCATTTGCGAGGCGTATAATTCATTCATGCCAACGCTGCTCATCCTGACTTTAAATTTAATAAACATCGGGAAGCTGCAGTATCGGATGATCATGATACTGATGAGAGCAAGCGGTGAGCGTTGGCGGGAATCAACTTGAACGGCGCATTAGGCTCATACGTAAGCATCGGTGTCGTCTGCCATACTGAGGGCTTGGCCCGCTTGGGTGGTGCAGGTAGAATAGCACAACCGTCTCGCGGCCCGGTGGTGCCGTATGCGTTCCCATTCATGCCGACTGCGTGGAGAAGGCCATCGGGTCCTATCCAGCGAGGGACAGTATCCTTACGCTGTGTGCGATGCCAGATATGCCTTCAGGGGAAAGAAGAACGGCCGTTCGAGGCTAGTGAGTCTCTGGAGCCCTCTCAAGGTTTAGGGCTTCCACAGCGCCGTCCAACTTGAAGGCCATAGCCAGGGAAGCCCGTGTCCCACCTAAACATTCTGTTTGGAGTCTCATTCTAAGGTCTTGGGGTCAGTGAGGAACTCGTAAGCAGAGAGATACTCGCTAGGGGCGATCGCAGCAGGGACAGCGTCGAAATCCTGGATGGATGCGGGAACTCGAGAGAGCGGCGGCGGCTGGTATTAGAGCGTCTGCATTAGGGGATTTTAAACTGGACTGTTTTCGATTGTTGCTCTAGCTTCGCAATGGGACGGCATTATTTCATCGATGCGAGTTTAAATCTTGCCACTGGCCAAACAAAATGTGAACCTTGAAGCTTTGACGTTGGGTCCCTAACTCCTGGGAGTCGATCGCATTTCACTCCTCAGACAGCCCCAAGCAGGCTAAAAAAGACATCATGGATAAAGCTTGAAGTGGAAGCCGGGTGTAAAAGGCCCGCTGCCGTTGGACCTTTCAATGATGTCCACTGATTTGACTGCGGACACAAGTTAGCTGCGGCACTGCGGACCTCTATACCATACTGTCACCTGCTCGATACCTCCGCGCAGCATAGAGGGAAACAAACCGAGACATTGTGTGACTGTGCTCAAATGAATAATCGACCGGACAGACCTCTCGTGGTCAAATGCACTTTCGATCGCTGGAACAAACGTATTACTTTCTCCTCAGCCAGGAACTGTTCTTATGATCTCCTAAAGAATAAGGTAAGTATTCAGAACAAACTGGCGACAAACCTTTACATCAGTTAACTGGCGATCCGCAGGTGGAGCAATGTTTTTCGCTTTACGCTACCTCCTATGCGATCTCCTACAAGGACGATGACGGGGAGGTCACAGACATAAACACAGACTCTGATCTCACGGAAGCCATCCAGTACTTCCAGGCAGGAAGTGATGATCCCCCCATCTCCTCAGCTGCGTCTATACTCTCTGGCCGCAGCTTTGGCAACCGCAAGATCACTTTGCGCGTGCACATAACAGTCGACTATGATGGCCCCAGTCTATCAGACACATCTTCCCTCGCAAGCATGGACGAGTACAAAGGACGCAATGGGAGCCAAGCTTCGTTCTCGTTCAGCGCCCCTCACTCGGTGGACCTGGACGACGACTCTGTCACGGTCAGTTCGCGTGATACCGGTGCTGCCCCCGCCAGCAATCGCCAACCCAGTATTTCGATGACACTATCTTCCGTGCATGATGTTGAGCACACTCAATCATGGGACGCTCGAAGCGCGTCGAGCGCCGTGCAGTCTATCGACTCACTGGCCGTGAACGGCCTGCCGGTTCCCCGGTCTACAAAGCACGGCTCATCGCAGGAGACGCTGACACGAACCCAGGTAGGCAGTGATCGGGGCCCCTATGGCGATGACAACACGCCGGCTCGTCGCCGATCCCCATACCCAGAGGACCCCTCTGCAGTATTTGAGCGGCTCAAGCTACGGGAAGCGGGCGGCGGTCATTCCCAATCATCCAGTTATCAGCAGTCGGTTTCTGCAGACGAAGACCGTGGGGCCGCGTGGTTGCGGGACCAAAACACGCGCACCATCGAGGCGATGCTCGGTTCATTGCCGGAGCCCTCAGATTCCGACGGCGCATCGTTCTCCTTCGGCCAGAACTCTGAAGTCGACCCGTTGGAAGGCGATCTGGCACTCCATCAAAATTCGCGAGGAAACTACTACTACTCGTACAACAAAACCACGTCCCGCTCGGACGGTAGTAGTTTCATCGAGGGCCAGTCTCAGTCTCGCGATTCCGGCTACGAAGATGGGCCCCACGTCCACCACGTATTAGTGGAGGAGGCCAGTATAGGAGGAGGATCCGACTTCCCGGCAAAACCACGCCCAACATCCATGCAACTCACATGGCTAGCGTCCCAGCAGCGATCACTAGATGACGGGCGAGCACCATTCAACTCCAATTACAATTCACACCGCCGACCGTACGCACCTCATTCATCCAATTCCGAACCACTCCCTGTGCTTCATGAGAACCAACAATTCGACTCTGACATCCCACCCGAAGTCCTCCAGTTCGTACCACTTGGCACCCCGCCGAAAGAGATGCTTACGGACTGCTCCGAGTGCGGTGTCATCCTCGACTCGATCCGGTATGTGTGCTCAGCATGCGGAGAGAAGCACCCGATGTCCAGATCTAGGGAAATGGAGAACTTCGGGAAGGGTAAGGCGAAGAGCGACTGGGACGAGGAGAGTCTCGTGGATCTCCATTACCCCCCTTCCGCGCACCGCAGTGCCGGCGCATTCGGGTCGTCACCCATGTCATCATATACAATGGTAAATGGAGCCGGATCGAGCGCCACGGCCCTCTCAGAGCGTTCTGGCCACAAGCCGCTTCCATCGCTGCCTCAAATTCAATTATCCAGCTCGCCACGGTCGACTTTGTCTTCGGCTGTCTCCCCGCACTCGCCACAACCGTCTGTTGAGAATGGATACGAGCTTTGCTCTGGGTGCATCGAGTCTGCCGGGGTCAACCACGCGCTGGAAGCGAATTTGGCTCCTGGCGTTCCTACAGGCAGAGGAAACGATTCACCTTCGTCGCCCGAAGATGCACAGCGCGCATCGTCGCAGTGGAGAAGATCGGCACCAAAGCAGAAGGGCCAACTACGGCATGCGTATCTCGAAAAGGTATGGGCGCATCGAGGGTGGGAGGACGTCGGTAAGCAGCCATAGGCATCACGATCGGCATAAGTGACTTGAGCTCATGGAATCCAACAGAACAAGACGACATGCAGACCTGCAAGTGCTCTACGTGCAACACAGTCATTGTCAACAATCGCTTCAAATGCGCTTCGTGTCAAAAGTTCAATCTCTGCAAAGCTTGTTACAGGTATGTGCTTGAACCAGTAATTCTGCTGGACAATGCTAAGTCTCGATTAAATTACACACAGTCAAGTGCACGAGATCCATCCTTCCCATGCCTTCCTGCACATCCCAGACAAACTCATTCGCTCTCGTAGTGAGCCTTCGCTTCAACCTCCATTACCCATTGACCCCACCGACGAGATATGTAAGTCCGATCCGATCTGTATGCACCACCAGTACTGAAGTAAATCCAGCTATGACACACCCTGGCGTCAAATGCGCTCAGTCAGTCCAGTTTCGCGTCGGGATAATCATGCCATTATTCTGACATTTCTTGTTCTCTTGCAGCTGCATGCTCGACATCATCGGTGCTCGATTTCACTGCGCTATTTGTGACTCGGTCGATATTTGCTCGAACTGTGAATCCGCTGGCTTGCCAGGCAATCTCGACTCTTCCGATGATAGCCATAACTCATCGCATATCATGATCAAGGTGAGCTCACAAACCGCAAATTGTTGGCATAAACATCGGGCTCAATAGTAGTCTAGATTCCATTCCCGTTGGAGACGACCGAACTTCAAACAGCCAGTAAACGAGCAACGAAACTTTGGACAGACAGAGATGCCCCCCACGTTCTCGGTGGTCCCATGAATTTCGCATCGAAATCAAGCTCTGTGTACTCGTCTCATGCGCGTACCGTAATGGGAAATGGTAAAAAGCTGGTTGAGCAGAGGGAGGACGATCACGGGAAGCACTGCAGTAATTGCAAAGAGGTTAGTCAGCTGTCTTGCTGATGCAACGTCCACCTTGCTTAACAACAAACCCCGTATAGCCCCTTTACGGAGTACGATATCAGTGTGGATCGTGTCCCTCCGCGCCCATGGCTTATAATCTGGTGAGTGTCGACGTTCACGCGGTTCATATACGGGGACTAACTCGTCGCGTATGCAGTGTGGAGACTGTGAAACCCATTCATACGAGGTGCACGATCCGCTGCACATCTTCTTCAAGATACCTCGACCCGTGTACAAGGAGTTGGAATCGCCAGTACCCTTCTTGCCAGATCTGTTGGTGAAGTTCTTTTATATTTGATGCTGCTTACCAATTCAACTTCGCAGGTACAAGTCTCCAGCAGGGCCACCACCAGGTGTCTACCATCCCGAACCTCGAGGTACGTCGGTTCACTTTCATGACACGCATGGGATTTAGCATCTACCCTAGAATACCTCAAATCCCTGGTGCACAACAACGCGCTGTGTGATCGCTGTGTAACCCAAATCCACGGCGAGTGGTTCCGATGCGCGTACTGCCCGAAGGACCTTTGTGATGCCTGTGAAGCACTTGACACCCATGACGACTCTCACGTCTTCCTGGTTTTCAAAGCACCCGTACGTGATTAATGATTGGCCGTCCTTGCGGCAGCATCGAGCTGAACTTTGTTGTAGGTTGACATGCACCATAAGCTCAGGCAATTTGCGGAGCTTGACAATCCTCATGGAAGCCCTCCTATAATACCTTATCCACTGTATCGATAAATCAGCCCTACTTACCTGTGACCAGTCTAACCATGTATGCACGACTTATTGTAATACCACACAGTTGGCTACCTTGCGTTTGGGTCCTCTAATCTAACCAACGATTGCAGATGTTCATTCGTTTCGAATGCCTGATATTCAATTCGTAGAAACGCGCAAGAATTATTGTAGGGATTATAGTAATCGCAACAACATGACTAGCCCTTTTTGAACCCTTTTGCAAGATATTTTAGCAAGCCAATCACTTCCAGGCAGGGAAAACAACTCACCCAAACGACGCCGCTCATAGAACAGATCTGTTCGACTGGCTCCCAGATTGACGATCTTGGGACAGCCATCACGGTCTTTCTCAAGTCTCGTACATTCGGCGCAGTAATACGCGTCAGATATTCCTAATAATCATGTGAGCAACCCTTCACCCAAGACAGTTGGTTAACTCACCAGGAGAGCCACATATAATACACCGACCGCCGTAGGTGCCGAAGTTACATTCATCACAGATGCGCACCAGGGTTTCCGGTCGTACGTACGAGTCGCAAACAGGGCTAAAAAACACTTAGTTAGCAACGAAGACTTCTGCAGTGTAATGGTAAGTGTACCATTTCCCGTCACATTTTTCACATAATCGTCCAATAGCTAAACATATGATTAGTAAACATTGCATAGATGGACGCGTGCATGACTCACCAATTCCTGGCTGACGCCTGCACATTATCAAGTCTATGAATCGTTAGACAAGAGCAAAACATGGTAGGGAGGTCGCGCACCTGGGTGATGTTTGGACATGGTGGTGAAAGAGCAACAAGCAGCCTGGCTGTTTCGATCACATCGCGCGCCTATTGCCTGCCGGTCATGTTGGTAAGCGCATTTCACGCCCCCTCGCGCACAAGTTGAAGCAATGCACGCATACTATTGGGTAACATTTGATTCTAATTATTCATGGAAATAAAAGCACATTGTGTACATATGTCCGTGGATGCTGGGGTAATGAGAAAGGATCAAGACAAATGGAAACTCCCAACACCCTCCTTTGTAGCTATTCTCAGCTTCTCTTGCATCACCGCCTTTGAGCTGTATTCGGGCAATTTCAGGTAGTTGACACAAGTCATCACACTAGGCAGATAGTCATCTGCAGCGAGAGGAGCTTCATGAGGTTTCCGCACAACTGTCAAAGGCGGGTTCAGGCCGCGGAAACCTGAGAGGAAATGTAAGCTGTTGCAGGCTGGCTGCGAATAAAAAAAGCTTACCACCAATCGGCAATTTGGGGCTACCAGTGATGAACTGGAGATATTCACGACGCGTGAGCTGATCATAATCCGCCATAATCTCGATGAGGTCTCGGATGGCACGACTTTCGACGTTGAACCCATGATCAGCTTTCAATGACTCGCTGAGAGCTGTTGATAAACAATACTCAGTGCTCTGAGATAGAAGTATATGCCGTTGTTCGCTTACTTTCGATGCTCCAGTCCTCGTCAGCATTCCCGAAGAGCATCACCAGCTCATCAGCAGAGAAGGAGTGCAAGTCAGAAACAGGGAAGACCTTAGAGAAGCCTTCCCTGAAAGCTTTTGCCTGAGGTTGCGCTCCTTTCCCAATAATAGCATCGATGACCTCGTGGATGTATTCTTCAACATTCTCTGACGTTACAGCCGTATCACGGCCACCAGGACGCAGTTCAATGTCGTATCCAGGTATCGTGAAATCCAGGGCCAGGTCCGCAACATCAGCAATCTCTGTCATTGCAACTTTCCGGAGGAGCTGTTCGCAATTAGCAACAGATCCCTTCGAACAAAGATATCACATACTTTGTCATTGCTACCCTTCATAGATGCATAGCTTTGTAACTGTGATAGCGATTTTGCCAGATCGGGGTCGACAAGCTTGAAGAAACCGGATGAGTAAACTAGCTTCCTTGTGAAGAGCAATCAAGTAACCTTCAAGGAGGCGATTGTGAGTGGCACTTCCTCGCCAAGAATTATCCTGACAAAGATCTTATTGAATGACAGATCGATGATCCTCGAATCAAGCATTGCTTTGGCTATAAATTGCCCAATGACGCGGAAGATGTGAGTCCGTTTCCTGTAATAGGGTATTAGAATGCAATGGTAGCCAAAAACACTGCCACGTACTGTCCACCATCGTTTGCCATATCATCTGGAGTGATAGGTGCAGGGAAGAGACCTTGGGGATGATGCACATATGGCCCCACTCGCGTTGAATCACCGTCACGCCAGATTTTCAGGTCTCGTCGAGCAAACTCTTTTGAAACCAAGGAGTAGAACTCCAAAGTTGGTCCCAGCCCTGTGCCTACTTCTTCAAAGTATTCAACTTCTAAGACCGACGAGGATGAACCATACAGCTCAAAGACCTTCACCGCGGACTCCAAGATATGCTTCCTGGATATCCGCACTTTCTGTCGCTGCAAACGCCCCAAGAAGCCGATGCCTTCGTCTCGACGAGATGAGGTATCTTGACCACGGGTCTGTTGACTTTGCCATTTGAGGATTAGACGGGCATAACCAAAAGAAGTCGATTGCAGGAAGTTGTATCGTGTCGCAAATGGGAAGAGGAACGGGAAGTGTTGCGGCAAATCGAGAGCCCAGTCGGGTAGACAAGAGCTGTTGGGACACAGCCGTTAGTCATCGGCTACGTGGAGTCGAGGAGGAGAAAATTTACCTGGCGACTATCATGGGCTCTTCCAGCTGGCGGGTCAACTTGGCGCTCAGCTTGTTGTTGACGAACGAAGAATCTGGCAAACTGCGTTTCTCCCCAATGAAATTGGGCCTCTCGTTTTCTAAAACATTCAGCTTGTGTAGCACACGGAGCAAGCGCAATATTTTAGCATGAGGAGCATCCTCGGGTAATGAAGACAGCGACGGAGTTGGAGATCTAGGTTTCGATGCTATCTCATCAGCTCGGCCTAAACAAAAACGTCAGATTTACGGATGAAAATTGTTAAGGAGGTTCACACACTCTCTGCGGTGGGAAGGGGGCCATTGACTTTCTTGAATTTCACAGTATATACGCCCTGCCATATGAGACCGGGTGGGAGGGGTCCAGAAGATTTCCGGAGTTCGTGTTGATGCATTGCTCCATAGATCGTCAAGTCAAGTGGTAATGTGTGATCGTCCATCGAGAATTGCAGATGCCAGTCCGATGGCTTTGCCTTTAGCGCAGCTGCGTACGATGTGCGATTGGTCATTGCCTGTCGTGCGGCAGGGAGCGATGCCGAAGCTGATGCCCCTTCCAAAGCAGAATTTGGAGTCGCTACTCGGGTGCCATCAGGTGTTTGCGCTTCGATCTTTGAGCCGCCATCCATAACAGAGAGTGTCACAGTCTTTTCCGATATGGAGTTGTCTGGATCCACTTCATCGTCGAAAACCTTGGGAGAATTAGCAACGGTGACGGTGTTTACAAAGTATGCAGCATACCTCTGCATCCACCTCGTCGTCAGAGAAATCATCACCGAAACCTCCATCATGGACGACAGTTTCTCCTGCCATACTTGACACGCCCCCTCCAGAGGCCAAAGACCCAGAGTTCTCTTGTGGAGATGTATCTGCTGCAAGCAAGTCGCCAGATGTAGCCGCTGGCGCTGATGTGGAAATTGAATCAGCATCAGGATTCGACGAGTCTGCTTTGTCTTTCTTAGCACTGAGCCGTTGGCTCCGGCGGCGGGTCACGCCCCCAGCAGATGCTGAAGACGAGGCTGCAGGGGCTGCGGCATGAGATGCCGAGCTGCTGGCAGCGGCAGCGGCAGCAGCCGACGCCAAGAGTTCCTCAGCGGCTGCCCTAGAAGATGCCGAGCCCATGCCAGACGCCGCCAATGCTGCAAGCATCCCTGATAAACGAGAACTGCCAGAGAGGAGACCAGAAACGCGGGGACGTAAGTAGTCATGCAGAGCCTGGAAGGTCGCTATGGCGTGAATCGATACCACGATGTTGTGCAAGTTGCGTGGTATATCAGAATCGTCATCTGCCACTAATCGCAGCCGCAGCTGACGTGCAAGTAATGAGGGAGAGCTGCGTTTCGAATCTTGTTTGGAAACGGATTAATATGTATAAAATAGCGATGATGATAAACAGACATACCATCTGCCCCTTGAGCAACCGTCACGACTTCGCATGATTCCATCCGCGTCAAACTTTCTTGAAGCTTCTTGACAAAGATTGCAAGTGGTGTCTGCGTGTTGGCAACCCCCTTCACTCGGCGAGCTGTGAATGCATCGAGGAGTATTTCCTGACGTCGCTTGATGGTGACTATTGTCTTTACATTAGTCGAGATTGATTTAGAACAGTGGCTCCCTTACCAGTCCTGTTCGGGTCTGTTGCAAAGTGAAGAAGACCATCTACGACACCGCTTTGAAGTAACTCAAAGCTGGACACAGACGTATTTGCCGATGCAAATAGATCTGCCAGTTCTCGGAGCGCATCGCTGACAGCTTGTTCGGTGCCATTCTGCGCTGATATACGGTCCACTAATTGGCGCAGAGTATCGAAGACATTGTCACCTTCAGCTTGCTCAGTGCTAGACAAGTGTTTGAAGCGTATCACACGCGCGCGCACTGTGATAGCATCATCCGGCTCGATCGACAGCGAAGTCAGCTTCTTGAAACCGGGGATGACAGATGCGGAGTTGGCGGAGATGGGAAGTGGTGGAGGTGGATGCCCAGATTCAGAAGGTGAAGGTGCATCAGACGCCTCCTTGTCCTTCTCTTTGGTCTTGGAGGTAACTGGCCGGGAAGCCAATGTTTCCATTTCATGAAAGACACCTTCCCGCCTGAAAGCCGGCCGATATTCGGCAGGAACCTTGGTCAAGAGCAGATCCACTAGTTGCAGTGCGCCTATTACAAGCGTAGGATGGTCTTTGGAAGACAAGATGGAAGAAGCGAAGCTTGCAACAGGGACATACTTGATGATTTCGTCAATTTAGAGAACAAAGGCGAAGGCAAAACAATACGACATACTGTCAAGACCCGTTTCAGATCGTTACCATCAAGAAAGCTGACTGCCTTCAACAGGCCTGTCAGGGTCTTCACCCTCACTGGTGTGATCACACTGGCTGCATATACATCCACCAGAATGGGGACCATAAGCTGCAGAAATCTCCCAACCACAACTGGCTTTGATCGGAGTAAATCGGTACGATCCACGGCTGGTTCTTTCGATATTACTGGCAGTGGAGGGTCTTCTACATCCGCATCCGTCGAAGTGGCAGTTGCAGGATCTTGAGATGTGGGATCTGACTGCGGTGGAGGTGTGAGGACGTGTATGGGAGGTGTGACAGCGGAGCTTGCACCAGCCGTAGCTTGACGAATGGCGGCTCGGTCAGCCTTGGCTTTGGCTTTGACCATCTTCGCAAAAGATTTCTCTGTGAAACTTTTGTGATCAAACACACCGTCTACATTCATGTGTTAGTTGATTATGAGGGGAGTTCTGGAACTTCAGATACCTTTGGGCAGTGGCGGCATCAACTCTGAGACCAAGCTGAGCGCTTCCTCGACTTGTTCCTTGGAGCGATGAGCCAGATTCTCCATAACGGTCATATCGGCCAGGCCTCCTCCCAGGCCTTGACCACCAGATGCGTCCCCCTGTTCTACGCTGGACTCTGACGCAGGAGGTAGCACGCCGGTAAGAATCTGGTATAGCGTGTCTACAATGTCGGCCTCCAAAAGTGCAAGGGTGATCTTAGGGCTAGCGCGAGCGGAGGTGGCCAAGGCGCGCAGCAGAAGAGTATACGTGTTGGCTGCAATGAGTGGTGACCCACCAGCCGGCATTAGAAGTAGATTCACGGCGCGCACGAGATCAGAGTCCACAAGAGTCTCCAGATTCTCCGTAGAGGAACGGTAATATGAATCAATGACGCGAATGACACAAAGGCACGCGAATTCAACTAAACGCTGGTCAGAATAACCAAGACAGTTTCGGATGATGGGCCAGACGGCGTGAATCATAGGGAAATGGTCAGATGACACATTGCGACAACAGTTCGAGGCTGCTTGAAGCGCAGTTCGCTGGACAGCGATAGAGAAGAAGTCAAGGTAGTTGAGTAACGCAGCGAGCCCTCCCTCGCGCACGATTGAACTGGGGAATTCTTCCGAGATCTTCTCCATCGTCTAGAGACATGGGAGTCAGGGAGAGATAGCGTTGCCAGATAGAAAATGTACATACACTCAATGTCTGTTCTGCGAGATCAATATATGATATTTCGATGAGCTTGCTGCACAACACTGGAATGGCGCCGTGGTAGACAACGGTGTGGGCCACACCAGGTAGTGCTTCCATGAGATTGGCCAGACACCGACAGGCGAGGACTTGTGCTTCCAGGTTTTCGTCACCTTGGTACGTCGCTCCGCCAGAACTCATGGCAAGGGCCGCAGCCAGTGCCGCATCTTCGTCCTGATCTTCGCCATCATCATCTCCCTCATCGTCGTCCTCGTCTATCCCTTGACCTCCCAATATCTTGACGAGCTCTCTCACGAATTGCTCCACCTGGAAAGACCCGGCAAGTGTGTCTTCCGTGCTGATACTGAGCAGCTCACTGAGTTCCTGGAGCGTGACCATTCTTGTCGTTGGATCGGCAGTGGATTTGATGTTGTTCAGCATGGTCTTCAGCCGACCGGACAGGCCCATCATGTAGGAGCCAAATTGACGGTAGTCGCCGAAAATAGCCATCGCGGCAGACTCGTCCATGCCACCAAAGCTCCGATCGCCAGAGGGCGCAGGGGCGTCATCGTCACCTCCGGCGTCGTCGTCGTCATCGTCGTCATCGTCTCTATCTCCCTCCATATCATCTTCGACGTGGTCGTCGTCCTCCGCGTGATCTTCCTCCACAGCATCTTGCTGTTCATGCTCGGAAGCCTCGGCTTTGCACTCCTCAGTATCCATCATATCAACATCGTCGTCTTGAACTCGAGAAGTATTGGCAGATGCGGAGGCCATAGCTTTGCTCTTCCCTGCCATCTTGCTTTTAGCTGCTAATGCCGCACTGGAAGACTTCTTCTTGGGCATGTCGGAAATGGGAAGGGTAGTTGTATCCGTGCGGGTACGAAGCGAATAAGAAGAGCTGTTCTTCGGGCGTTTGGCGGCGGTAGAGTGGATAATTGTATCTTCGGCCTCGTCGTTGTCGGGGGCGGCGCGTTTCTTTCCTTTCAAATCTCGTGCGGGCTCGTTGATGGTAAGTGCTTTGGATGTTTGGATCGCACCGCGGCGGGCTCTGAGAAAGTTTCATGCATTAGTGGGAAGCGTGAGTCAGATCGATCATGCACACGCACCTCTTGGTA
Organism: Athelia psychrophila; assembly: GCA_001630335.1. Classification (NCBI taxonomy): domain Eukaryota; kingdom Fungi; phylum Basidiomycota; class Agaricomycetes; order Atheliales; family Atheliaceae; genus Athelia; species Athelia psychrophila. The sequence goes on along the minus strand of KV417550.1, from coordinate 253,983 downwards.
GGTCTAGCAGCAGATTCGTCAGCAGAATCCTTGGCTTTTCCCTTGCCTTTCACGTCTGTATCGCGGGCGCGCTTCGCGTTGCTGGATCGGGTGGCACGAGTAGACACCGAAGAGTCGTGGACTGATGATGATGGTACCGCAGAAGAGGAAGCGGATGCTGAAGCTTGTTGCTGTGGTATTTCCGCGGTGTCGCGGTCCTGCTCCTTTTGCTTGGCTGCTTTAACTCTCGCACTTGAGCGCAAAGCTTTGGAACTCGAGTCTAGAGAAGATGAAGAAGCTGATGCTTCAATAGCCAGTTGTGGGGTTTGCTGAGTTGATGAGCTGGGGCTGGAGCTGCTGGTGGCTTCTGGATTATGAGTTGGTTGTAATTCCATTTAGAGCATGCTCCCGGCCATCGATAATCTTTGCAATTTGACGATGTTGGGAAGGGTGTTTCAGTCGGTGGTGGTTGGTGTACAAGCCAGGTAACAAGCCAAAGCGGCGGCGGCGGCGGTTGACTAGGGTTCCGGCGCTGCAAGTGTCAAGGCCGTAAGGCCGGCCGGGCTTCTTGCCAGATGCGCTCACATGAGGTTCAAATCTTGCGATATGTACAGATTAAATCATTAATATCCGTTATACAGCCGCTTCCTTCAGCACTTCCTCTACACTCTTGATAAATATCTCCGCGATCTTCTCAACGTCCTCTTTGGTCACATTGTAGGCCGGGGAAAGAATTACATGGCTTCCCTTCGTGCCCTCTAAATTCGAGCCACCCGTAAGCCCCAGGATCACTAGCCCATTCACCAGGCACCGTTCCTGTACAATCATGGCCAGTGGGCTGTCTAACTTGAACGGTTTCCCGTCAGTATCGAACTCGATACCCCAGAACCCGCCGCCACCACGGATGTCAAATGTGACAGGCGCTGCCAGGGCGTTAGGACCCTGCAGTCCATCACGGAGCAGTTTCCTTAGATATGCGCCCTGAGTGCGGATGTTCTCGAGAAGGTTATCTTCAGCGATAACTTTTTGCACTGCTAGCGAAGCCGCACAAGACAGCGGATTGGCCTGCACGGTATATCAGAAAAATATAGAAATAAGTCAACGAGAGAGTTCTCACTTGGTACGTGTGTCCGTGTTTCCAGCTATTATTTAAGGTCAGCGAAATACTGATTAAATTTAATGCAGACTTACAAGCCAGAATTATCGCGAACACCATCGGCCACCTGTTTGCTCATTAATACTGCGCCAATGGATGCATACCTGAAAGTCATTCAGTGCTGAACTGAAGAGATCAAGGGTGGTCTTGATCACATACCCCCCACCGAGGCCCTTTGCCACAGCTTGGATGTCCGGCGCCACACCGTCGCCAAAGCTCTCCCATGCATGCATCGTCCCCATTCCTGTATACGTTGATTACTGACCAAAATCTAGCAGCAAGAACTGGACTTACGACCCATGCCACTCATTACTTCGTCTAAAATATACAAGGCCCCATATTTCTTGCAGACGGAGTGCATCGCTTTGAAATATCCCTTGGGTGCAGGGACGACTCCTGTAGTCGCGCCAACAACTGGCTCTGCGACGACTAAGAGATAATGTCAGCTCATGAGGCCCTATAAACACTATATGCTTACATCCAACGACGGTATCCGGTCCCAACTCGATAAACTTGTCCTCAAGTTCCTGGCGCAGTCTCTCAACATACTGTTCTTCGGTCTCGTCGGCTTTCTGGAACCGTTTCGCATACGCCGGGGAGACGTGATGGTAGTTATCGTGATCGAGAATAGCCTCGTAGGGCATCCTGCGAGCAGGGTTCATCGACAGACTAAGAGTTGGTTTATTGGTTTATATGTGGATTTTATAAATTTCGATCAATAAATTCGCTAACCTAAGAGTTGCCACCGTGTTTCCATGATACGACAAGGAGCGCGCGATGAAATTCTTCCTCTTCGGCTGGCCTGTCTCGTAGCAGTACTTTTAAATGGCATCAGCCAACCGCAAATATGAATGGCAAAAGCGACTGTACACACCTGACGCGCAAGCTTGATCACTCCCTCCATCGCCTCGCTCCCTCCGCTCACAAATCCACAAAGCTCAAACGCGCCATTTCCAGAATCAACAAGATACTTGGCGAGCTCCTCTGCAGGCTCATTTGATAGCTGCATATTATACACGTCTATGTTGCGAGATTAATGAACAAGGCACCGTGAAAGGAAAACTAGTGCATATTACATGATACCTTGTCGACCTGCTCCTTGATCGCCTTTATTGCAGCAGGATGGCCATGTCCGATACATGTCACTGCAGCACCCCCTGATCCGTCGATGATCTGGCGCCCATCTTCGAGAGTTATGTAGATCCCTTGGGCGGATACAGCTACCGGAGGTCGCCATGGGGTGCGATGAAGAATCGACGAGGGTCGTGCAGATATCAACTGAGCGGTTGTCTTTGCATCTGAGCCTGAGCTCCCTGCTTCGATTGCAGTTGTAATAGACATGGTGGGAGAGAAGAGTGAGTCAGAGTTGACAAGGGAAGTGAATCCTGTAAAGGTCCAATCTTATCTGCTAACCGACGCTTAAGCGTCTTGTGATCGGTATCAGCGGACTGTAAGTGCGAAATCCCGGCGGCAACGCCGCGTCCGTGCCCACAACTCATCTGCAACTGCCATGGCGAAACGCAAGGAACCTCCTTCTCAGGCAACTACTCTATTCAGTTTCTTCTCTTCCGACACACCAGCTACCAAGAAGGGAAAGACAAGACCCCACACCCCTAAGAACAAAGCGAAACCACGACCCCACGCATCTGCCGGCCGAGAAGTCATTATTATCGACTCTGACTCTGACTCTGACGTCGAAGTTTCTGTGTCAAAAAGGAAGGGCAAGGGCAAAGAGCGACAAGTCTCCAGTGAAGTCGAGATATTAGAAGGCCCTGTCTCGGTGGGGAAAATTCTAAAGCCTAAGGAGTCGCGTTCACGGCCTTCAAACAAACGTGAGGAACCGACGGTGGAAGCAAGCATCTCATTCGGAGAGCCTATTCTCCTATTATCCTCCAATCCAACGAAGCTAGAACCCATAAATCATAGCCCTTCTTTGCTGTCCTCTACGGCGTATCGTGAACATACCAGCCCTCGCGAGTCAAATGAGAATCTCGCCCGCCCCTCCATCTACCCCACCCAAGGCGTATCATCTTCCACATCAAATTTCGAAGACTCGAACGTGATAGAACTCTCTGATGACGAGTGGGCTACGGGAGACGACGAAATGGCCATCGTTGATCCCGAGGACCTCCCAGACGGGGATGCGGACACGGATACTCTGCCAGTCACGCGTGAAGACAACGCATGTCCTATCTGCGCCGGGAATCTTACTACAATGTTACCCACCGTGAGTAAGCCACGATGCCGTCCTTGGCTCATATTTACTAGGCATTCCAGGACGCCCAGGACCATGTGAATAAATGCATCGACTCGATCTCGACTTGCTCCTCTCCACTCTCCTCTAATATCAACGTTAGCTCTGGGAAAAGCTTGCTAACCCTTTCCTCCATCCAGGCCATGCACTGCCCCACGCCATCCAAGCCTTCATCCTCCAAAGTGCACTCCAGCGACGCTTTCTCTGTTTTAATGACTTCTCACAAAGAGAATGAAGCATGGAAAGAAGCGTCAGAGGCTGAGGACCGAACTTTTCGGGCTTCAAAGGGAAACAGACGCAAAGCGCCATTCTACAAGGTGCTGCAAGGCATGCCGATTGCTGTGGACGCGTTCCGATATGGCAGTATCCCTGGAGTGACTGCATATTTCTTGACGTGAGTTCGATTAAGCTCCTTCGCGCTATAAAGCCAGGGAACTCAATTGACCCAAACAGGCATGCTCACTCAGACCACTACACAAACCTGGCTGCGAATTGGAAGAATGGACCCATCTATTGCTCAGGTCATTATACACCGTGCAAATGGCCCTCCTTTTGCTCATGAAATGACTGTACGTAGACGGAACGGCAAATTTGATCATCCACATGCTCTCTGTTGACCCCAAATGGGTGCACCCGCTTCCGATGGATGTGCCCACTATTATCCCTAACACCGGTGGCGTGAAAGTCACACTCATCGAAGCCAATCACTGTGAGCTTGCTTTTCTCGTCTTCCTATCTCCGTCGGCGTCTCTCATTCCTTGCCTGGCAGGCCCTGGGTCATGCCTGTTTTTCTACGAAGGTCCGCAGACTATTGACGCGGGAGACAGCGCTTTTAAATCTCCCTTCGTCGGCTCCTCGCAAACCTTTCGATATCTGCACTGCGGCGACTTTCGCGCATCCCCGAGACATGTTCTGCATCCTGCCGTCAAGGGCAAGCGGATTGACCACATCTACCTGGACACGACTTATTTGGATCCGAAGGTTAGTTTGTCTTTTGTCACTACATGAGCTGATTTTGATGAGCACGGTGGCGCAGTACACTTTCCCGCCTCAGCCACTAGTAATCTCCGCGTGTGCAGAGCTAGCGAGGCGGATAGTAGCAAAGCAGTCTACATCGGATGGGGCAGGCGAGAGGAAGTTGACCATGGACAGTTTCATGACGGTGGACAAGTCTCCAGTGAGAACCAAGCAGGATAAAACGCTCATCGTCGTCGGGTGCGCTCCAATCCATTACAAGTTAGCTTACTCACTAACATCCGCTGCAGGACATACTCAATAGGCAAAGAACGGATCGTCAAAGCTATCGCCAAGGCGCTCAATACTCGCGTATACTGCGACGCGCGGAAGGCCGCTATCCTCCGCTGCCAATCCGACCCCGAGCTGCATGCCCTCCTCACCACTGACCCATACGCCGCGCTCGTGCACCTCGTCCCGCTTGGCCTCATCGCCGCCGATAAGCTCAAGACGTACATCGAGCGCTTCAACGGTACATTCACGCGCGTCGTCGGGTTCCGCCCGACGGGGTGGACGTACACCGCGCCCTCGGGGTCGGAGCAGTCCCCGAGCATCCCGAGCATCATCGCGCGCACCGCGGCGCACCCCCCGTTCACGTACTCCTCATTCAAGCCCATGCGCAACTCGACCGCCGCGCTCACGCTGTACGGGGTTCCGTACTCGGAGCACAGCAGCTTTTTTGAGCTGACATGTTTTGCGATGTCACTTGAGTGGACTAAGATGATTGCGACGGTCAATGTGGGAAGTGCAGTGTCGAGGGGTAAGATGGGGCGGTGGGTTGAGCGGTGGGAGGCTGAGCGGAAGAAGAGGGGCAAGACGGAGATAGTCAAGTATCGAGAACTTGATTATTGGTAGATTTGCGTGGACTTTTTATTGTTCATGTAGTGTTTAATTTGCTTTCATTCTCATCTTATTGTTGAGCCACACGCCCGTGCTCTGAAATGGTGCGCAAGGCAACTACGCAAACCAATTGGCCAACCAGGGATTTGTCAAGCTGGGTATTACCAAGCATGTATACAATTTTTTGGCGCTGTGGGGCATACAAAGCATGGCATAAAAATGATGATGGCAGAAAGATAGGAAAAGACCCCAAAGACGCCTATGCCTGCGCAGCGCGCTGCTTGCGGTGCATGTCACGCTCCTCTGCGATCGTGAGCTTGGTGCCCTTACCCTTGGGTAAAGATACCCAGGCCTTGGGACCCTCACCGATAACGAAGATGTTGTCGATACTATCCAGCTATGAGATGAGAAGCCTAAAACCATTATAAAGACACTTTTCTCACCGTGTAGCGAATGTTCGGTCCAGAGAGTCCTTCACGTGCACCATATCGAACCCACCCATGTGCTTCTCCCGGTGCACGATGACACCCGCACGCCCCATGTTACGTCCACCGGTGATCATCACGATGTTGCCAGTGTCGAAGTGGACAAAGTCGATGATCTTGTTCTGCTCAAAGTCGAACTTGACGGTGTCGTTGGTCTTGATAGCAGGGTCAGGGTACCGGATCGTGCGCCCGTCGTGGGTGACGATATGGGGGACGCCCTTGGAGCCGACAGCGACTTTGCGGACTTTGAGGAGCTTGTAGGAGGCCTCCTCAGGGGTGATGCGGTGGATCGCAAAGCGGCCCTTGACATCGTAGAGCAGACGGAAGTGCTCGCCGGATTTCTCGATGGTAATGACATCTGGGAAAATTCGGATCGAGCACAAGGGGAAGGAACGGCAGATTGTACACACCTTGGAACCCGGTGGGGTAGGTCTCGTCAGTCCTGACTTTTCCATCGATTTTGATCAGGCGCTGCTTGACGATAGCAGTAACTTCTCGGCCGGTAAGCGCGTACTTCAGCCTGTTACGGAGGAAGATGGTGAGGGGGAGACATTCCCGGAGTTTGTGGGGACCGGGAGATGGACGGGGGGCCTATCCAGACGAGTGAGACGGTTGCCGATCAGCCAAATACCAAATGCACGCACGTATGTCCCGCTCAGCTTGTCGAGCATCCATGACGAGGGGGCGGCAAGGCGCTTCAAGTGCTTTTTCGGTCCGCGGCCCTGTTATACGCAGTGTTGTATGAGCTTGTGATCTGCGGATCGCGAGCAGGCGCATCTGTCCAGATTTGCAGCATCCAGCCCGTTTGTCCACCAGAACGACCAGGATTCGCAACAAGAGGACAGATATGGCCAGTTCAGAGGGTATCCCGATACTCACCATGATGTTCTTGAGGTCGGAGGGGGTGGTGTACGGGTCGACGAGATTTGGGGGGAGGCGGCTTTTTGGCCGGGTACAATAGGGGAGACAAACGACTGACCTAATCACACAGGGCTTGCCATAAACCGCAAGGTGATCGGTTCGAACCCTGGCACACACCAACCTTTCACAGCTTGAAAAGCAGTACCTAACGCTCATGAAATGTATGCATATGCATAATGGGTATTGACTCTATTACACCGAAATATCACAAGCAAATTTAGAGTAGCTGAATTCTAATTGAATTCTAATCACATTTGCTTCTGCTCCACTAAGTAACGCGTGTGTGGGAACAATGTGTCAAAAGTGTCATCGAATGTTGCTTGGACGCATAATCATACTCACTGCGACTCTCTGTTACTCTCATGGCTCGGATCTCCTCTCAGATACTACGAAGCATCCAGCACGGCGAGATGTATCTCCAATGTCGCCTGCACTGAGCTAGCAAGCCTCAAGAACCCACATCGAACCTCACAGCATTTAGAAAACATGGCGAAGAAATGGAGCTCGGAATCCGGATGGCAGATTGAGGCGTTTTCGTAACGGAGGGCAGTAGACAACCATCGCGAGTGTGGAGACATTTGATGGGCTTGCAGTCTCCGAAGAACCGAACGAATGGTGAGTTGCATTCCATCTTTTGGCTGTTGCTTCGCTGACTTGGTGACGGATGTCAGACTGCGTGATTCTGCGCGAATTGTGTGAAGTCTGTAAAGAGTCTTTGTCCGCCTGTAATGACTCTGTCACAGCTTTTGATACCTCATTGGGCGCGCTGGGGTTACCCCAAGCAGGCTAACTTGCCGTGAAACGCTCTCTGCCGTCGACGTGGTCGACACATCGCCGAAATTGAAATTGATATCCATCTCAGAAATCCAATGTCGCACTGCCCACTAGCAATGTGTGTTGTCAAGTTGGTCGAGGTTTCAAGCATGACCACTTTTGAGCATTTTAAAGGCGGCTGTGTATGAGACCTGGCGTGCGGGCTGTCCGACTCAATCGTGCAACGGTTTGGTGATGTAGTGCGATAGGTCAATGCAATGCGATGGATTCGCTGCTCAAGGTACATATCACGTTCTTTTCGTCTTAACAAATATTTTAACACACCTCGTGCGCCAAGGCTAACATCATATTGCTCTCCATAGACCACTCAATCGCTGGTTCGCTGCTCTCTGCTCTCGTCGGAGATGGGTCACACCGTGGGGTAGCATGTGCCATGCGTGCCGAGTGATAGCCGGAAAATTCCCTTGGAGGGCCGAGCTAAGTTCTGCAATGCGCTCTCGGGTGTCTTCAGCTCGCCCGACTGGGAAGCTTAGCCAAGAACGCGACCAAGCAGCTCTCGAGGTCAGTACTGGCTTATCTCATATACATTCTCATCTGAGGTCCCTCTTCCTAGAACGCATTCTCTTTGCAGTAGAGGGGTCTTATAGTACAGATCATGTAATATACAGCAATATTATGTGTAAAATGAAAGCGATTGGTCACGAAAGCGATTGAATGTATGGGTATGATGGAAAAGATGCAGGAAAGCTATGAGTTTGTTGCTACATGTAACGAAACTAGGTCCGTGAGTCCAAATTAGACATTCATAGTTATAAATCTATCAAAAATGTAGGAAGGCTGTCGTCATACGATCCCTGCAGGCCCGAAATCCATCGGGGGTAAGGGCCAGTCACTCGTGCCTAGAGACTTGACATCAGCGACTTTTCGAATACAAACAGTTCGTGTAACGCACCGGCATGCCCTGTTGACCCATTGGTAACTTTGTAACCCCACCATATTCTCGGCTCCCAAACGTCGATAACGTCGGCGAGAGTCTGGATATGTCCGAATGTGGCCGGCTGGAGTCCACGAGGACGATAGAACGCTAGAAATGTCATGAAGGTTGCGACGATGATTAAGGCTACAGCAAGATTCCAGATCTAATCAGTAATGTCAGCGTTGTGTTTTGAACTAAAATGAATAAATTTACCTGGATCGGACGGTTTACAATTTTAATTGTCAACAAACTGGGTTGCTCAGGATCGGCCGTCCCTCTCGCGTTCATCGCAATGCCAAATAACCAGTCTGTATAAACGGTGTGAGAAAAGTAAAACAACATAATGAATGATGACTCACGCAGAGTGGGCTTCGCCGCAAGAAGCAGTGCGTTAGGCCAACTCCCCAGAACTGATACGAGTGGGTTCCTAGACATTTCCATCCCCGATGACGTGGTCGCCCGTCTCCATTGCCATTCATCACGTATGATATTTACATTGAGCTCAGCGCAATGAAGACCAAATGTAAGCGCCCCTTGGAAAGCGATGAACAATCCAAAGATCAAAGGCCACGTTGTCATGCCAATGCCGTGGGCAGGGTCGACTTTGAAGTTGAAAAAGTACCCTGTGGTACCGTTGATCGGAAATAATGACCATGGGCCCAGCGCAGTTGCGTACGTGTCGCCATTTGACGTTGTGCCATCTGAGGGTACAATCAACCATGCGGCATACACCCAGCCGCCCCAAACGATGCACGCAAAGCACAAGAGCCATAATCCTATAATGACTTTCCAAACAACAGGGTGAGACTGCCATGCCGTTGGCTGTTGCCGGCGCGTGGGGGGGAGTGCATCGTCTTTATCAACGACGGTGTGCATGCTTCGACCGGTTCTTCGTGTGATGAGGCCATTGCGGAGGAGTGCCATTGTGGTGTCAAAAGGTGATGAACTCCACGTTAAGACTTTAACGCCAAAGATTGAATAGGCGGCAATGGTGGCTTGAAGGAGGATGGTAGTACCCAAAATAGTGACGGGCACTCCAAAGACGCATGCGCTATAATATGTGGAAGTTAAACCACTATTCGATTGTAATGATAGGGTCGGGATGAGGGAGAGGGAGCTGGCGGAATATGAAAGGGTAAGAAGTGTGCCCATGGCTGTATTGAATAATGGACCGTTCGGATGTCTCCAGCGTGACAAATGCATCAGAGAGAATAGACGAGGGCTTGTGTTGAAAGCGAGCTGGGCTTCGGATGCGAGCGTAGATTTTAGTCCAACAGAGTGGACAAACCCGATGGATTCTGTGAAGATGGTCACAACGAAATTGAGCAGTAAGCTCAAAGCTTCCAATGATAATTGGGTTCCAGGAATGATTGCGATGACACCCTTATACGGAGCGTTGGCATTCTTGTAACCTCTCCAACTTCCGGCTGGAAGCACCACATCGTTGATTGGGCCGACGTGGTGGAGAATATGGACCCCTGCAATAATGCACGAGACACCGAAGAAGGATGCTGCTATAACACCAAAGATAGCAAATATGCCCTGCATTTCGCTACGATAGGAGCTGGATCCTGCGTCGTCCATGTGTAGAAAAGATTCCGAATGGCAAGCATTGGAATTGTGAGGATTGGTGTTAGCGTTGGGATGAGGATTAGGAGCTTTAGCGTGAGGATTGGGAGTATTAGAATGAGAATAGGGAGGATTGGAGGGGATGTCGAGACTGTGATTGCACGACTGCTGGGGGCGTAGGAGTTGTCTGAATTGGGTAAAAATGAATGACATGCTGGTGCGGGGACAAAGAGACTCTGCTGGCAGGGAACAGTGAGCAGTTTCAAGCACGACCAGCGCGAGGACGTCTGAGAGATTTCTGTTATATCAATTATATCTTGTAGCACCATTATATATGGATCCACAGAGACAAACGAGTAGTTTGTACAAGGCCTTCCAATTTAGCTAGCGGAATCAGACTCGGAGGAACAACGATGCCCATAAAGGGCCGATGATGGGCGCGGAAGTACAACGACGACTCCCCACCGAGAGCCGTGAGACAATCTATGCACCTACAAGTTATCAAATCCACTGTGGGTCCGTGGGTGTGCAAACAAAGCACAGCCCGTCACTGATGTACATTTTATGCCCACGTGTGGTCCCTGGCTTATTGTTTCTGATGAACATTGGATGGACATGTGTAATACTGATTAGCGACACCCTTATTGTTTGTGGTTGGTTTATATGGACTCCTGTGTGGCCGCGGACAGGCAGGCACGGTGCTGCATCGAAACGGCTAATTGTCTTCAAAACATTGATAAGTAAGTGGCCCAGCGCGGAGGCATCTTCATCAACTTCTTCGCTACACCCACTGGCTATTTAAATAACCAAGGATGGACTTCTTTACCACTTTGCAAACTGTGTTCTCGTCGAACGCTTCAGACGCTCAGTCCGAGCCCGACGAATGTCCTCGAGACCAATCTGGTGGTGGTGGTAACAATGGTGGTCAGACGGGCAACAGCTCTTCAAGCTGTGTTATCTCTTGAGGTCAGTGACCAAAACGCCTATGCTCTTACCGGCCGTATGTTCTAATTATCAGAGGAAGGATGCGGCAACTGATGAGATGATTACGACAAAGTGGAGAACTTTTCTTTTTCGGACTTGGGGAGGGCAGAGGATACTCTATGCAGCGATTTTTTGTAACTCAATTTGTGTCAGATCGCGAATTATTTTGTAAAGTGGCCATTTGTGAGGCGTCGAATCTATTCGTGCCAACGTTCTCGTATCGCTGCAACATCGGCTGCAGTATCCGATGATCTTGATACTGTAGATGTCAGCGCGAAATATTGTCGATGGATCGGTGCGAATCTGGGCTCCTAGGCGGCTTGGCCCGCTTGCAAGGTGTTTTGGGGGAAATGACACACCCGCCCAGTGGTATGCGTTCACATTCATGCCGACTGCGTGGAGACTATGAAGTCTGATCTAGTCCGATGTAGTGAGGTACCAGTGTCTTTACGCTGGGTGCGATGCCATCGAGATCTGCCTTCAGGGGAAAGAAGAAAGGCCATTCGAGGCCTGCGTGTCTCTGGAGCTCCCTCGTGTTGGCGCTAGGCTTAGGGATTGCACAGCGCCATCCAAGGCCATATTATGGGAAGCCAGTGTCCCACCCGAACTTCTTGTTTGGAGTCTCATTCCAATGCGCAGCCTTGTGGACAGACATAAGCTCATCGGCAGAAGAGAGATACTTGCTTGGGAAGATCGCAGCAGGGACAGCGACGTTGGCAGGTGGAACATCCAAAGAAGCAGCCTGTATCTCAATAGCAGGGGCGGGGGATGTGGCGGTTTCAGAGACCAGGGCAGCAGTGGTGCTTGCGTCAACAGGGGCAGGGGCCGGGATTGCGAGTACTAGTACTTCGAGAGCCACATAGGTGGTGTCGATGTCGGTCGCAGGAGCCACGGCAAGGATGGCGTCGGCGTCAGTGGTAGTGGAAGAGCCTTCAGCAGGGAGGACGGAAAAGAAGGCAGCCTCCGCCTCGATAGCGCAAACGGCAAGGGCTTTTGCGTTGGGGATGTTGTTCAGCTCTTGGATCTCACGGCGCCTTCTCTTGTGCGGTGCGATCTAACCCCCCTTGTGCGGCTTCCATCTCGAGGCGCATCTGAATCCCCTCTAAGTATTGCAGGGTCGACGTCGTCCAGATCGTTTTGAGTCCTGGCGTCTTGAAGGTCCTGAACGAGAAACTCGTCTGAATCAGGCTCCTCGGGTTCATCTACGGCGGTTGTGAAGAGGCACGCGAGCCTTGCGCGAGCCAACGCCAAAGGAAAGCACCCGTCAGCGTCTGGTAAAATAATAGAAAGAGAAGCATGTGCGTATGCCTTTCTATGATCAATCAGAATTTGTTATACACCTTTGTGACGGATGCAAGCACGGTGATGCTCTCTCCGCGCGTGAACTCCCCACGCTTCTCCTGCTCCGAGTTGTCAAATCGGATGTCGTCGCCGTCGCCGTTGGTGAAGCTGCATGATGTAGTTGAGTCGCGTCTGTCACTGCGAGTCGACCACTCTCCAAGGTGACTTACTACATCGCACACAAGTTGGACATGCGCGTTCCAAGGAAGAAACATTTGTCAATTAACGTTTCCTGATGCGCGCGTTCTCCATCTTCTGCTCCTAAATCTCTTCAAGTTTATGCTTTGCTAGCATGGTATGTTGTAGCAGAGTGTGCCAGTAACTATGACATGATAATAATGGTAAGACAATCATGAAGATTCAGGGGAAAGTGAGGCCAGCCACCAAAGCCAAACAACGACAACAGTGTCAGGAACGGTGCCATCGTCTCTGCTGTCAAAGGTGATCAAAGCCCCACTCTAAATACACGACAACAATTCGTCCTCCCCTCGCTTCAAGGCCTCCTGTCGTTTTCCCTGGATACTATTACTCATTATGAGCGGCCTGCCGAACCACCAGCAAACCTCATGGAATAACCCTATCGTGCCGACTGGAAAACACCGTGGCAACAGTGGTGGGTCGGCATGGCTGGCTTCGTCGAAGTCCTATTCTCAGGCATCGATCAACCCGGTGAAGCTGTCGAAGCTGAAAAAGCTTGTGGCAAAGCACTGGCCGTTCGAGGGGGCCTCATCTCGCTCGCGCCGACGACTGTCCATATCTATAGATCGACCCACAGCGGCTTCGACGACCCGCTTCATGCTCCTCTGCTCGCTGTGGTACCTTTCCTCGGCGCTGTCTTCCAACACTGGCAAAGCAATTCTCACCCAGTTTCGTTACCCTGTAACGCTCACGTTCATCCAATTCGGATTCGTAGCGTTCTACTGTCTGATACTCATGAGCCCTGTCGTGCAGTTCTCGCGACTGCGCACGCCCACACTGGCCATCGTGCGAAGCACACTGCCCATGGGGATGTTCCAAGTGGGCGGTCACATGTTCTCAAGCATGGCAATCTCTAGGGTGCCTGTTAGTACTGTACATACAATCAAGGTGCGCTCTATCTGCGGTATAACACATAACATACCTCTGACACCCGTCGCAGGCATTATCTCCCCTGTTCACAGTCACCGCCTACGCCCTTCTGTTCGGCGTCTCATACTCGCCGAAAACATATTTATCGCTGCTCCCCCTGACCCTCGGCGTGATGCTGGCCACCACATTCGACATGTCCGCATCCAACACAACATGTCTCCTGTGTGCATTCGGCTCGGCTCTCATATTCGTATCATCCAACATATTCTTCAAGAAGATAATGCCTTCCCCAACCAATTCAAATGCACACCTTCAATCAGCCCACAAGCTGGACAAGCTGAACCTCTTGTTTT
>KV417550.1:80114-240244 GCA_001630335.1 Athelia psychrophila | reverse complement strand
GAGAAGCTGCTGGGAGTCCATTCTGACTCTCCGACCTTGCCGCCGCGAGCTGCGCGATATGAGAGGGCTTGAAGCAAATTTTTCAGAGCTGATTGGGGCACCCGCCACCATGCGTAGTCGAGAACCGTAAAGTAGAGCCAATAGCATAATTTGCAGATGAAGGCTAACAGAAGTACAGCAACGCGCTCAGCGCTCGAAGCGCCACCGAAAAGTTGCCCAAATCAGGATGAAGTGTTTGTCCAGCCAATCAGAAGGCCGTTTTGTCTCTAGCCAATCGCAACGCTCTTACGTTACCATAGTCTTTTGTATTATAGATACTACGTTTTGTTTTTGCTAAGTTAAACAACTTTCCTCAAGTAACGTTTTCGACAAGTTCTCGATGATCATTGTGGCGGCGATTCAAGTCATTCTGATGACTCTTGACCGTTTGCTCCTGATTTCATTGATTTCACCCGTCTCTCATGCTTGAAGCATTCTCTAAACCAATTCTGCCTCTGTGGTTTTGCTTCAAAATGTTCGAAATCGAAAGCTCGCACACGAGTCGGACTTGCGCGTGCCAAGGGAGCTGCATGATGTAGTTGAGTCGTTTCTTTGTGCTGTTGAAGTTGACCACTCTCGAAGGTGACTTACTACATCGCACACGAGTTGGACATGCGCGTTCCGAGGAAGAAAACCTTATGTTAATTAACGTTTCCTGATGCGCGCGTTCTCCATCTTCTGCTATGAAATCTCTTCATTTTATGATTTACTAGCATGGTATGTTGTAGCAGAGTGTGCCAGTAACTATGTCATGATAATAGACTTGCGCGAGACAGCCGCTGGTTCGGGGGTAAAGATGATTCTGCTTGCGCACAGTTGCGCACTCGTTGCTCGTGCTTTGGCAGAAACTAATCAGGAACGGTGCTATTGTTCTGCTGTCAAAGGTGATCAAAGCCCCACTCTAAATACACGACAACAATTCGTCCTCCCCTCGCTTCAAGGCCTCCTGTCGTTTTCCCTGGATACTATTACTCATTATGAGCGGCCTGCCGAACCACCAGCAAACCTCATGGAATAACCCTATCGTGCCGACTGGAAAACACCGTGGCAACAGTGGTGGGTCGGCATGGCTGGCTTCGTCGAAGTCCTATTCTCAGGCATCGATCAACCCGGTGAAGCTGTCGAAGCTGAAAAAGCTTGTGGCAAAGCACTGGCCGTTCGAGGGGGCCTCATCTCGCTCGCGCCGACGACTGTCCATATCTATAGATCGACCCACAGCGGCTTCGACGACCCGCTTCATGCTCCTCTGCTCGCTGTGGTACCTTTCCTCGGCGCTGTCTTCCAACACTGGCAAAGCAATTCTCACCCAGTTTCGTTACCCTGTAACGCTCACGTTCATCCAATTCGGATTCGTAGCGTTCTACTGTCTGATACTCATGAGCCCTGTCGTGCAGTTCTCGCGACTGCGCACGCCCACACTGGCCATCGTGCGAAGCACACTGCCCATGGGGATGTTCCAAGTGGGCGGTCACATGTTCTCAAGCATGGCAATCTCTAGGGTGCCTGTTAGTACTGTACATACAATCAAGGTGCGCTCTATCTGCGGTATAACACATAACATACCTCTGACACCCGTCGCAGGCATTATCTCCCCTGTTCACAGTCACCGCCTACGCCCTTCTGTTCGGCGTCTCATACTCGCCGAAAACATATTTATCGCTGCTCCCCCTGACCCTCGGCGTGATGCTGGCCACCACATTCGACATGTCCGCATCCAACACAACAGGTCTCCTGTGTGCATTCGGCTCGGCTCTCATATTCGTATCATCCAACATATTCTTCAAGAAGATAATGCCTTCCCCAACCAATTCAAATGCACACCTTCAATCAGCCCACAAACTGGACAAGCTGAACCTCTTGTTCTACTCGTCCAGTATGGCATTTATGCTCATGATCCCCATGTGGCTGTATTACGACCTCCCCATTTTCCTCGCCCCGCCAGAGCGCATCACCCATCCTGCCCACCACGCTGCCGCGCACTCAGTGACGTACCACCTCTTCATGAACGGCACCGTCCACTTTGCGCAGAACACCATTGCGTTCATCCGGAAACCATATTTCGCACTGGCCACTAGCATGTTCTAAGTTCGCCGAGGTTTCAAACATGGGCGGCTTTCAGGCTTTCAGAGGCGGCTGGGTATGAGATTTTGCGTGCGGACCGTCCGACTCCCTCATGGAACGGCTTGGATTTGTGCTGCAATGGGGCGATGTGGTGCGATAGGCTCGCTGCTGAAGGCACATGGTACGTTCTTTCCATCTCAGCCGTTTTGAGAAATCTCCAGGCCGGTGGTTCTGACATATGCTCTCGGCGGAGATTGGTCACGCCTTGGGAGTAGAACGTGCCCTGCGTGCCAGGGAATAGCCGAAAGGATTCACTTAGAGGGTTGAGCCAAGTTCTAAAATATCCTTCCAGGTGTCTTCTGTCTGTCCGTCTGGGAAGTTCAGCATGGACGTGACCGAGTAGCTCGTGAGGTAAATACTAGCTTTTCCAACACACATTCTCATCTGAGGTCTTTCTTCCTAAAACGCACTCACTTTGTGGTAGATGGGTCCTATAGTACGGATCGTGTGATATACAGTAATACTATGTGTTAAATGAAAGCGATTGGTCCCGAAAGCGATTGGTCCCGAAAGCGATTGAATGTATGGGTATAATGTAATAGGGGAAGATGCAGGAAAGCTATGAGTTTGTTTCTACATGTAACGACACCAGGTCGGTGAGTCCAAATTAGACATCCATGGCTGTAAATTTATCATGAGGGAGGAAGGCTGTTGTCATACAATTCTTGTCGGCCCGAAATCCATCGGGGGCAAGGGCCAGTCGCTCGTGCCTAGAGACATGACATCAATGGCTTTTCAAATACAAAGTGTTTGCGTAACGCACCGGCATGCCCTGTTGACACGTTGGTAACTTTGTAGCCCCACCATATTCTTGGCGCCCAAACGTCGATAACGTCGGCAAGAGTCTGGAGATGGCCAAATGTAGCGGGCTGGAGTCCGCGAGGACGATAGAACGCTAGCAATGTCACGCCAATTGTGACGACGATTAAGGCTGCGGCAAAATTCCAGATCTGATCAGTCACGTCAGCGTTGTCTTTTAAATTTAAATGAATGAATTTACCTGGATCGGACGGTTTACGATTCTAACCATCAATAACGAGAGTTCCAGAGGATCGACCACCGCGCTCACGTTCATCGCTTGGCCAAACAACCAATCTGTATAATCGGTGTGAGAAACGTGAGACAGTATGATGGACAAGAACTCACGCAGAGTAGGTTTCGCCACAAGAAGCAGTACGTTGGGCCAACTCCCTAAAACTGATACGAGTGGGTTCCTAGACATTACCATCCCCGACGATGTGGTCGCCCGTCTCCATTGCCATTCATCACGCATGATATTCACGTTGAGCTCAGTGCAATGAAGACCAAATGTGAGCGGCCCTTGGAAAGCTACGAGCAATCCGAACATATTAGGCCATGATGTTGTGCCGTGGGTGGGGTCGACCGGGTACTCGTAAACCCACGTGGTTGTATCTTTGTTCGGAAAGAATGTCCATGGGCCTAGTGTAGATGGGACCGATGTGCCAACCGGGGTTGCTGCCAACCACACGGCAAACACCCAGCCACCCCAAACGATGCACGCAAAGCACAAGAGCCATAATCCTATGACGACTTTCCAAACAAAGGGGTGAGATTGCCATGCTGTTGGTTGTTGCTTGCGCGTGGGGGGGAGTGTATCATCTTTATCAACGACGGTATGCATGCTACGACCGGTTCTGCGCGTGATGAGGCCATTGCGAAGGAGTGCCGTTGTTGTGTCAAAAGGTGATGAACTCCACGTCAAGACTTTGACGCCGAAGATCGAATAGGCGGCAATGGTGGCTTGAAGGATGATGGCAGTACCCAAAACGATAACAGGTACCCCGAAAACGCATACACTCCAAAGTGTGGGATCCGAATCATGATTCGATCGAGATGATTGGGTCAGGATGAAGGAGAGGGAGCTAGCGGAGTATGAAAGGGTAAGCAGCGCGCCCATGACTGCATTGAACAATGGACCGTTAGGATGTCTCCAGCGTGACACGTGCATCAGGGAGAATAGTCGAGGGCTGGTATTGAAAGCGAGCTGAGCTTCGGAGGCGAGCAAAGATTTTAGTGCAACAGAGTGGACGAACCCGATGGATTCCGTGAAGATGGTCACACCGAAATTGAGCAGTAAGCTCAAAGCTTCCAATGGTAATTCGTTTCCAGGAAGGAATGCGATGATACCCTTGTACGGAGCGTGGACCGTCGGTATTGTGCTATCTCTCCACCCTCCGGGTGGAAGCACCACATCGTTGATTGGGCCGATGTGGTGAAGAATGCAGACCCCTGTAATGATGCACGAGACACCGAAAAGGAATCCTGCTATAACACCAAAGATAGCAAATATGCCCTGCATTTCGCTACGATATGAGCTTCCCGGCGCGTCGTCCATGTGTAGAAAAGATTCCGAATGGTAAGCATTGGGATTGTGAGGATTGGTTTTAGCGCTGGGATGTGGATTCGGAGTGTAAGGATTGGGAGGGTTGGAATGAGAACAGGGAGGATTGGGGAAAATGTCGAGTCTGAGATCGCACGACTGCTGGGGGCGTAGAAGTCGTCGGAACTGGATAATAATGAATGACATGCCAGTGCGCCACGGACCAAGAGAGATGCTGGCAGGCCTAGGGAACGGTGAGAAGCTTCAAGCACGACCAGCGCGAGGACGTCTGGGAGACTTCAACTGCAATTATATCTTGTAGCATCATTATATATGGATCTACAGAAACAAACGAGTGGTTTGTACAAGGCTTTCCAATTTAGCCAGCGGAATCATACTAAGAGTGAACAAGGATGCCCATAAAGGGCCAATGGTGGGCGCGGAAGTACAACGACGACTCCTTTCCGAGAGCCGCGAGACAATTTATGCGCCCACAGATTTACATCCGCTGTGGGTCCATGTGTATATAAAGAAAGCGCTGGCCGTCCCGAGGTGCATTTTATGCCCACGTGTGGTCCCTGGCTTATTGTTTCTGACGAACATTTGGTGGACATGTGTAATGCTGATCAGCGGCACCCTTATTGTTTGTGGCGTGTTTATAGGGACTTCTGTGTGTCCGCGGAAAGGAGAGGCCGTGGCTAATTGTCTTCAAAACATTGATAAGTGATCCAGCGCAGAAGCATTCTCATCAAACTTCTTTGCTACACCCACTGGCCATTCAAATAACTGAGGATGGACTTCTTCACTGCCTTGCATATTTCGTTCTCGTCGAACGCTCTGCCTGAGCCTGACGAATGTCCTCGAGAAACGGACAGGGGAACCGGCAACGGTTCAAACTGTGTTATCTTTTGAGGTCAGTGCTCAGGACACTCACGCTCTCACGAGCCGAATGTTCTGATTTCCAGAGAAAGGATGCGGCAACTGATGCAACTGATGCGATGATCAGGACAAAGCGGAGAATTTTTCGTTTTCGGACTTGGGGGATGGCGGAGGATACTCTACATGCATTACGATTTGTGGTAGTGGAACTCATTTTGTGTTAGATTAGAACGGGGATTATTTGTAAAGTGGCCACATCAGGAAACACATGGGTGCTACATAGTGCCCCGTAGTGCCCCGTAGCTCCAATAGCATGTGATAGAAGGCCTAGATTTGAGTGTACTACTCGGTCTATATAGTGCTACGAAGCCTCATGTAGACCTACAAGGCACTACCGTAGGAGCTGGTAGCTCCAGTAGCATACCTCATCACTGTTTCCTGATGCATTTGCGAGGCGTAGAATACATTCGTGTGAACAACACATGCGAAGCACGAAACTGTGTTGATTGCGCGTCCAGATCCGTGCAAATCCGGGCTCCTAGGCGTCGGCGTCGTCTGCCTAGGCCCGCTTGGGCGGTGGAGGGAGGATGGCCATCCCGTCTCGTGGCCCGGTGGTGTCGTATATGCTCCCATTTATGTTGACCACGTGGAGAAGATCGTCGGGTCCGATGCAGTGAGGGGCCTAAAACGCTGTCTGCAATGTCATCGAAATCTGCCTTCAGAATCAGAGGGAAGAGCAACGGCCGTTGGAGGCCGGCGAGTCTCTGGAGCTCCCTCATGTTGGCGCCAGGCTTAGGGGCACCAGGGCTTGCAAAGTGCTATTTAAACTCATAGTCCAAGAAGCTCTTGTCACACCTGAACTTCCCTTTTGGAGACACATTCCAATGCGAGGAGGTCTTGTGGACAGACAGGAACTTGTCGGCAGAGAGATACTCGCTAGGTAAGACCGTGGCAGGGACGGCGACGTTGGCAGATGGAACATCCACAGAAGCAGCGTGTATTTCGATAGCAGGAGCGGGGGATATGACGGTTTCAGAGACCAGGGCAGCAGTGGTGCTTGCGTCAACAGGGGCAGGGGCCGGGATTGCGAGTACTGGAACGTTTATGACTCACAAAGAGTCCAATAAATTCGAGATGGCCTCCGCTTCGGTTCTATGATAATTACGTACTAGCAGCGACCCGTGCTTCGCTACGGGCATTATGCCCAAGTCTTAATATCATCAGCTCTTGTTGAACGCCGGGAGAAATCTAATTATTAGTAGCATTTGAGTGCTGAGAAGTAAAATGTGCATCTGTACTCACAGGCAAAGTTGGGCCACTCATGCCGCCCCACCTTCGGGGGGTCGGCACCGTGGCCTTGTTGATTGCTCAATGGTAGAAGCGAATGCCTGTAGTGTAAATGCAAATTAGTTATGATTCTTTCAAACTTCGTACACTCGTTTGACACTCGAGCTTGTGTTGGCATGACGGGAAGGTACTCTCCGTACCCCTGCGGCTTGTAAGGAGATATTGAATGAATATGCTGCCCGTGCCCGTGCCCTCCCGTTCCCGCGCTCTAGAGCCTAGTAATGATCCAGCTGATTCGGACGTGCCCGCTAATTCTATGAGCCGTGCCCCTGCAGCTTGAAGCTGCAAGAACACATTGCAATTATGCGAAAGCAGTCCTTGCCCGTGCCAGTGCCTATTACCAGTTGCCCGTGCCAGTTGTGCCGTGCCCGTGCCCGTGCGGAGTATGCCCGAACCAGTGTCTGTGCCAGTATGGGAGTGCCCGTGCTAGTGTGTGAGTGTCCGTGCCAGTATGCGAGTTCCCATTCCACATAACGGATCATGCCAGTGCCCGTGCCAGAATGCCAGTGTCCGTGCCCGTTCTAGTGCCGTCTAGTGCCGCCCCATTCCTAAGTCCCAGTGTTCGGATAGAAGATGCAGCTCGAGGTGGCGATCAAAAGTTGCAGAATCACGTTTATCCGCTGCAATGAACTCTACACGAATGCTTCCAGCCAATGAGAAGCTGCTGGGAGTCCATTCTGACTCTCCGACCTTGCCGCCGCGAGCTGCGCGATATGAGAGGGCTTGAAGCAAATTTTTCAGAGCTGATTGGGGCACCCGCCACCATGCATAGTCGAGAACCGTAAAGTAGAGCCAATAGCATAATTTGCAGATGAAAGCTAACAGAAGTACAGCAACGCGCTCAGCGCTCGAAGCGCCACCGAAAAGTTGCCCAAATCAGGATGAAGTGTTTGTCCAGCCAATCAGAAGGCCGTTTTGTCTCTAGCCAATCGCAACGCTCTTACGTTACCATAGTCTTTTGTATTATAGATACTACGTTTTGTTTTTGCTAAGTTAAACAACTTTCCTCAAGTAACGTTTTCGACAAGTTCTCGATGATCATTGTGGCGGCGATTCAAGTCATTCTGATGACTCTTGACCGTTTGCTCCTGATTTCATTGATTTCACCCGTCTCTCATGCTTGAAGCATTCTCTAAACCAATTCTGCCTCTGTGGTTTTGCTTCAAAATGTTCGAAATCGAAAGCTCGCACACGAGTCGGACTTGCGCGTGCCAAGGGAGAAACATGACAATTAACGTTTCCTGGTGCCCTTCAAGTTCAAAATATCGAACTCGGAAACTCGCACACGAGTCGGACATGCGCGTGCCGAGGAAGAAAAACATATATTAATCAACGTTTCCTGATGCCCACGTTCTCCATCTTCTGCTATGAAATCTCTTCATTTTATGATTTACTAGCATGGTATGTTGTAGCAGAGTGTGCCAGTAACTATGACATGATAATAATGGTAAGACAATCATGAAGATTCAAGAGAAAGTGAGGCCAGCCACCAAAGCCAAACAACGACAAAAGTGTCAGGAACGGTGCCATCGTTCTGCTGTCAAAGGTGATCAAAGCCCCGCTCTAAATACACGACAACAATTCGTCCTCCCCTCGCTTCAAGGCCTCCTGTCGTTTTCCCTGGATACTATTACTCATTATGAGCGGCCTGCCGAACCACCAGCAAACCTCATGGAATAGCCCTATCGTGCCGACTGGAAAACACCGTGGCAACAGTGGTGGGTCGGCATGGCTGGCTTCGTCGAAGTCCTATTCTCAGGCATCGATCAACCCGGTGAAGCTGTCGAAGCTGTCGAAGCTTGTGGCAAAGCACTGGCCGTTCGAGGGGGCCTCATCCCGCTCGCGCCGACGACTGTCCATATCTATAGATCGACCCACAGCGGCTTCGACGACCCGCTTCATGCTCCTCTGCTCGCTGTGGTACCTTTCCTCGGCGCTGTCTTCCAACACTGGCAAAGCAATTCTCACCCAGTTTCGTTACCCTGTAACGCTCACGTTCATCCAATTCGGATTCGTAGCGTTCTACTGTCTGATACTCATGAGCCCTGTCGTGCAGTTCTCGCGACTGCGCACGCCCACACTGGCCATCGTGCGAAGCACACTGCCCATGGGGATGTTCCAAGTGGGCGGTCACATGTTCTCAAGCATGGCAATCTCTAGGGTGCCTGTTAGTACTGTACATACAATCAAGGTGCGCTCTATCTGCGGTATAACACATAACATACCTCTGACACCCGTCGCAGGCATTATCTCCCCTGTTCACAGTCACCGCCTACGCCCTTCTGTTCGGCGTCTCATACTCGCCGAAAACATATTTATCGCTGCTCCCCCTGACCCTCGGCGTGATGCTGGCCACCACATTCGACATGTCCGCATCCAACACAACAGGTCTCCTGTGTGCATTCGGCTCGGCTCTCATATTCGTATCATCCAACATATTCTTCAAGAAGATAATGCCTTCCCCAACCAATTCAAATGCACACCTTCAATCAGCCCACAAATTGGACAAGCTGAACCTCTTGTTCTACTCGTCCAGTATGGCATTTATGCTCATGATCCCCATGTGGATGTATTACGACCTCCCCGTTTTCCTCGCCCCACCAGAGCGCATCACCCATCCTGCCCACCACGCTGCCGCGCACTCAGTGACGTACCACCTCTTCATGAACGGCACCGTCCACTTTGCGCAGAACACCATTGCGTTCATCCGGAAACCATATTTCGCACTGGCCACTAGCATGTTCTAAGTTCGCCGAGGTTTCAAACATGGGCGGCTTTCAGGCTTTCAGAGGCGGCTGGGTATGAGATTTTGCGTGCGGACCGTCCGACTCCCTCATGGAACGGCTTGGAATTGTGCTGCAATGGGGCGATGTGGTGCGATGGGCTCGCTGCTGAAGGCACATGGTACGTTCTTTCCATCTCAGCCGTTTTGAGAAATCTCCAGGCCGGTGGTTCGCTGACATATGCTCTCGGTGGAGATTGGTCACGCTTTGGGAGTAGAACGTGCCCTGCGTGCCAGGGGATAGCCGAAAGGATTCACTTAGAGGGCTGAGCCAAGTTCTAAAATATCCTTCCAGGTGTCTTCCGTCTGTCCGTCTGGGAAGCTCAGCATAGACGCGATACATTCTCATCTGAGGTCTTTCTTCTTAGAACGCACTCTCTATGTGGTAGGTGGGTCTTATAGTACAAATCGTGTAATATACAGTAACACT
Organism: Athelia psychrophila; assembly: GCA_001630335.1. NCBI lineage: Eukaryota > Fungi > Basidiomycota > Agaricomycetes > Atheliales > Atheliaceae > Athelia > Athelia psychrophila. Next base: position 230,305 of record KV417550.1, on the reverse strand, counting down.
ATGTGTGAAATGAAACCGATTGGTCACGAAAGCGATTGAATGTACGGGTGTGATGTAATGCGGAAAAAATGCAGGAAAGCTATGAGTTTGTTGATACATGTAACGAAACCAGGTCCGTGGATCCAAATTAGACATTCGTGGTTGTAAATATATCATAAAAATAGGGTGGCTGTCCTCATACGATCGCTGTAGGCCCGGAATCCATCGGGGGTAAGGGCCAGTCACTCGTGCCTAGAGATTTGACATTAATGGCTTTTCAGATGCAAAGAGTTCATGTAACGCACCGGCATGCCTCGTTGACTCTTTGTAACCCCACCATATTCTTGGCGCCCAGACGTCGATAACGTCGGCGAGAGTCTGAATATGCCCAAATGTGGCCGGCTGGAGTCCACGAGGACGATAGAACGCTAGAAATGTAATAATAATTGTGAAGATGACTAAACCTGCGGCAAGATTCCAGATCTAATAACTCTCGTCAGCGACACAGCGTTGTCTTTTGAACTAAAATGAATCAATTTACCTCAATCGGACAGTTTACGAGTTTAATACTCAGCAATACGGGGTCCATAGGATCGACCGTCGCTCTCATGTTCATCGCCTGGCCAAATAACCAATCTGTAAAGTCGTGAGAAAAGTAAAGCAACACAATGGATACTAACTCACGCAGAGTGGGCTTCGCTACAAGAAGCAGTATGTTAGGCCAACTCCCCAGAACTGATACGAGTGGGTTCCTAGATATTTCCATCCCAGATGATGTGGTCGCCCGTCTCCATTGCCATTCATCACGTATGATATTGACATTGAGCTCAGCGCAATGAAGACCAAATGTGAGCGACCCTTGGAAAGCTGCGAACATTCCGAAGATCGAAGGCCACGTTGTAACAGTGCCGTGAACGGAGTCGAAACCGAAGGTGTAAAACATCGTGGTGGTATCATCGTTTGGAAACAATGACCATGGGCCCAGTGTGGTTGCGAACGTTGAGCCATCTGAGGGTGATATCAACCATGCGGCATAAACCCAGCCGCCCCAAACGATGCACGCAAAGCACAAGAGCCACAATCCTATGATGACTTTCCACACAACGGGGTGGGATTGCCAAGCTGTTGGCTGTTGCTTGCGCGTTGGAGGGTGTGTAACATCTTTATCGACGACGGTATGCATGCTTCGACCAGTCCTTCGTGTGATGAGTCCATTGCGAAGGAGTGCAGTTGTTGTGTCAAAAGGGGATGAACTCCACGTTAAGACTTTGACGCCGAAGATCGAATAGGCGGCAATGATGGCTTGAAGGAGGATGGTGGTGCCTAAAACGATGACAGGCACCCCAAAGGAGCATGCACTCCAATATGTGGAAGTGAAACCTCGGGTCAGCATGATGCAGACGGAGCTGGCGGAGTATGAGAGGGTAAGAAGCGCGCCCATGGCTGCGTTGAACAATGGACCGTTAGGATGTCTCCATCGTGATACATGCATCAGGGAGAATAGTCGAAGGTTGGTGTTGAATGCCAGCTGGCCTTCGGAGGCGAGCGTAGATTTTAGTGCAACAGAATGGACGAACCCGATGGATTCCGTGAAGAAAGTCACACCGAAATTGAGCAGTAAGCTCAAAGCTTCCAATGGTAATTCGGTGCCAGGAAGGAATGCGATGACACCCTTATACGGAGCGCTATTCGCCGGCCGGCGATAATCTCTCCAGTATCCGGGTGGAAGCACCACATCGTTGATTGGGCCGATGTGGTGGAGAATGCAGACCCCCATAATGATGCACGAGACACCGAAAAGAAATGCTGCTATAACACCAAAGATAGCAAATATGCCTTGCATTTCGCTACGATATGAGCTTCCCGCGTCGTCCATGTGTAAAAAAGATTCCAAATGGCAAGCATTGGGATTCTGAGGATTGGTTTGAGCGATGGAATGAGGATTAAGAGCTTGAGCGGGAGGATTGGGATGAGAATAGGGAGGATTGGGGGGATTGCCGAGACTGTGATTGTGCGACTGCTGGGAGCGTAGGAGTTGTCGGAATTGGATCAAAATGAACGACATGCCAGTGCCACTGCGTGGACCAAGAGAGATGCTGGCAGGGAACGGTGAGCAGCTTCAAGCACCACCAGCGCGAGGGTGTCGGGTTGTTTCTATTATGTCTTGTAGCGCCATTATATATGGATCCAGAGAAACGAGGTGTTTGTACAAGGTCGTCTAAGTTGGCTAGCGGAATCATAATTGAAGTGAATAAGAATGCCCATAAAGGGACGATTGGGCGCGGAAGTACAAAGGCGACTCCCTGCCCAGTGCCAGGAGAAGTCTTTGAGGTTTCGCCATCGATATCAGGCCTCTATAAAGGAGATTTCTCACGACGTCGTCGGTCCCACTTTTGCTGTCGTGCTAATCCTGCTTCCTTTACCACACGCTTACGACCTCTTATGTACGACGGTCCTTACGAGTTCTCAGTCTCCTCTTCTCCATCGTCCCCCACTAGGGCTACCAATTCTAACTCGTCTCGTCTCGTCTCGTCTCGCTCGTCTCATCAAAAAGTGGTGCGCCCAGGCCCCACTATAGAAAGCCCGAGAAAAGGCAAACAGAGGCAAACCACGCTCTATGTGTACACAGATGCTTGACTCTATTTAGTAACATTGTCTCATTCTCGGTTTGCTTCATGTGGGGCCTGGGCGCACCACTTTTTGATGGGACGAGCGAGACGAGACGAGACGAGACGAGACGAGTTAGAATTGAGTAGCCCTACTGCCCTCTACGACTGCGTTCTCGCCGCCCCCTTCGATGCGCCCCTAGCCAATACTAGCTCAGCCACCCACCAGAATTGCGCGCCTGCGTGTTGATATACGCCAACGAGCTGCAGCGGGCACAACACGCTGCCAGTGAACAGCCTAGAACGGCATGCGCACTGATACGTCACGAACGGCGACAGTGGACACGACGAGCAGGACGGGGGGAGGACAGGGGAGTTGTGTCGTGCAGGGGAGATGAAGGACCACGAGTAGGACCACGTAGGATATAGTACGCACCCGCGCTCTACTCCCCCTCCCCCTTCTCCTCGCCCTTCCATCTCCCCCCATTCATGCACCCCATCATGTTATCTCTGGAACTGTCCCTCTCCGCCTTATTCACATATATTATATAAATGTACCTCTATGTTTTACCGTACTTTTAATAAAAACTGCATTTGAATCCCCATACCCTCCGCTGGGAATAGCCATTTCAGAACCTCTGAGAACCCTTGCCTCTACACTTACCAGCCACTCATACTGGGTGAAATCCGTGAACTAGATGATATAATATATTATGTACATACTTCTGCCCCCTCCGAAAGGCAACGACGCTAGAAAAGTCTTCTTCGCTAACCGCTCATAATAATCGCCTTTTTAGAATAGACGCATGATGGCGAAATCTCTCCAACTGCCAGGAGACAATCTAGCGCCTACAAACTTATCGGATCCGTTGTGGGTCCTTGGGTGTGAACAAAGTGCGACCCGTCACCAAGGGGCATTTCATGCCCACGTGTGGTCCCTGCAGCTAGAGGTCTCTGGAGGTCCCTGGCTTAAGTATTGTTTCTGGTGTGGCACAACGGGAAATACGTAATACTGATTAGCGGGCCAAAGCGGGACACTTATTGTTTATGGTGGAGACTGATGGAAAGGGGCAGCTGCATCGAAGTGGCTAATTGTTTCAAAACTTTGATAAGTGGCCCAGCGCGGAAGCATCCTCATAAAACTTCTTCGCTACATCGACTGGCCATTCAAATAACTGAGAATGGACTTCTTCACCACTTTGCAAACTGCACTCTCGTCGAACACATCGGACACTCAGTCCGAGCCTGATGAATGTCCTCAAGACCAAACGGGCAAGGGATGCGGCAACAGTTCGCAATGTGTTATCTCGGTGCTCAGAAAGCTCACCCTCTCACGCGCCGGCTATATGTTCTGATTAACACAGAAAAAATATGGCAAAGGATGTGATGATCAGGACACAGTAGACAAGTTTTATTTTTCGGATTTGGGGAGGGCGGAGGGTGGAGGACATTTTGTATGCATTGCGATCTGTGGGGGTGTAACTCAGTTTGTGTCACTGTCAGATCGCAACGGGAATTATTTTGCAAAGTGGCCATTTGCGAGGCGTAGAATCTATTCGTTCTGACAGTGACATTCTCGTGTCGTTGCAACATCGGCTGCAGTATCCGATGATCTTGATACTGTAGATGTAAGCGCGAAATGTTGTCGATGGATCGGTGCGAATCTGGGCTCCTAGGCGGCTTGTCCCGCTTGCAAGGTGTTTTAGGGGAAATGACACACCCACCCAGTGGTATGCGTTCACATTCATGCCGACTGCGTGGAGACTATGAGGTCTGATGTAGTGAGGTACCAGTGTCCTTACGCCGGGTGCGATGCCATCGAGATCTGCCTTCAGGGGAAAGAAGAAAGGCCATTCGAGGCCTGCGTGTCTCTGGAGCTCCCTCGTGTTGGCGCTAGGCTTAGGGATTGCACAGCGCCATCCAAGGCCATATTATGGGAAGCCAGTGTCCCACCCGAACTTCTTGTTTGGAGTCTCATTCCAATGCGCAGCCTTGTGGACAGACATAAGCTCATCGGCAGAAGAGAGATACTTGCTTGGGAAGATCGCAGCAGGGACAGCGACGTTGGCAGGTGGAACATCCAAAGAAGCAGCCTGTATCTCAATAGCAGGGGCGGGGGATGTGGCGGTTTCAGAGACCAGGGCAGCAGTGGTGCTTGCGTCAACAGGGGCAGGGGCCGGGATTGCGAGTACTAGTACTTCGAGAGCCACATAGGTGGTGTCGATGTCGGTCGCAGGAGCCACGGCAAGGATGGCGTCGGCGTCAGTGGTAGTGGAAGAGCCTTCAGCAGGGAGGACGGAAAAGAAGGCAGCCTCCGCCTCGATAGCGCAAACGGCAAGGGCTTTTGCGTTGGGGATGTTGTTCAGCTCTTGGATCTCACGGCGCCTTCTCTTGTGCGGTGCGATCTAACCCCCCTTGTGCGGCTTCCATCTCGAGGCGCATCTGAATCCCCTCTAAGTATTGCAGGGTCGACGTCGTCCAGATCGTTTTGAGTCCTGGCGTCTTGAAGGTCCTGAACGAGAAACTCGTCTGAATCAGGCTCCTCGGGTTCATCTACGGCGGTTGTGAAGAGGCACGCGAGCCTTGCGCGAGCCAACGCCAAAGGAAAGCACCCGTCAGCGTCTGGTAAAATAATAGAAAGAGAAGCATGTGCGTATGCCTTTCTATGATCAATCAGAATTTGTTATACACCTTTGTGACGGATGCAAGCACGGTGATGCTCTCTCCGCGCGTGAACTCCCCACGCTTCTCCTGCTCCGAGTTGTCAAATCGGATGTCGTCGCCGTCGCCGTTGGTGAAGCTGCATGATGTAGTTGAGTCGCGTCTGTCACTGCGAGTCGACCACTCTCCAAGGTGACTTACTACATCGCACACAAGTTGGACATGCGCGTTCCAAGGAAGAAACATTTGTCAATTAACGTTTCCTGATGCGCGCGTTCTCCATCTTCTGCTCCTAAATCTCTTCAAGTTTATGCTTTGCTAGCATGGTATGTTGTAGCAGAGTGTGCCAGTAACTATGACATGATAATAATGGTAAGACAATCATGAAGATTCAAGAGAAAGTGAGGCCAGCCACCAAAGCCAAACAACGACAACAGTGTCAGGAACGGTCACCGCCTCTGCTGTCAAAGGTGATCAAAGCCCCACTCTAAATACACGACAACAATTCGTCCTCCCCTCGCTTCAAGGCCTCCTGTCGTTTTCCCTGGATACTATTACTCATTATGAGCGGCCTGCCGAACCACCAGCAAACCTCATGGAATAACCCTATCGTGCCGACTGGAAAACACCGTGGCAACAGTGGTGGGTCGGCATGGCTGGCTTCGTCGAAGTCCTATTCTCAGGCATCGATCAACCCGGTGAAGCTGTCGAAGCTGAAAAAGCTTGTGGCAAAGCACTGGCCGTTCGAGGGGGCCTCATCTCGCTCGCGCCGACGACTATCCATATCTATAGATCGACCGACAGCGGCGTCGACGACCCGCTTCATGCTCCTCTGCTCGCTGTGGTACCTTTCCTCGGCGCTGTCTTCCAACACTGGCAAAGCAATTCTCACCCAGTTTCGTTACCCTGTAACGCTCACGTTCATCCAATTCGGATTCGTAGCGTTCTACTGTCTGATACTCATGAGCCCTGTCGTGCAGTTCTCGCGACTGCGCACGCCCACACTGGCCATCGTGCGAAGCACACTGCCCATGGGGATGTTCCAAGTGGGCGGTCACATGTTCTCAAGCATGGCAATCTCTAGGGTGCCTGTTAGTACTGTACATACAATCAAGGTGCGCTCTATCTGCGGTATAACACATAACATACCTCTGACACCCGTCGCAGGCATTATCTCCCCTGTTCACAGTCACCGCCTACGCCCTTCTGTTCGGCGTCTCATACTCGCCGAAAACATATTTATCGCTGCTCCCCCTGACCCTCGGCGTGATGCTGGCCACCACATTCGACATGTCCGCATCCAACACAACAGGTCTCCTGTGTGCATTCGGCTCGGCTCTCATATTCGTATCATCCAACATATTCTTCAAGAAGATAATGCCTTCCCCAACCAATTCAAATGCACACCTTCAATCAGCCCACAAACTGGACAAGCTGAACCTCTTGTTCTACTCGTCCAGTATGGCATTTATGCTCATGATCCCCATGTGGCTGTATTACGACCTCCCCATTTTCCTCGCCCCGCCAGAGCGCATCACCCATCCTGCCCACCACGCTGCCGCGCACTCAGTGACGTACTACCTCTTCATGAACGGCACCGTCCACTTTGCGCAGAACATCATTGCGTTCATCATCCTCTCCTCCACATCGCCCGTGACTTACTCCATCGCATCCCTCATCAAGCGGGTTGCAGTCATCTGCATCGCGATCATGTGGTTCAACCAGAGCGTGCACCCCATCCAGGGTGCAGGCATCTTGCTCACATTCTTCGGACTCTGGATGTACAACAATGCAAAGGGCGACGTCGAGAAGGGCGAGAATAAGATGCGGAGAGTCGAGGCTGCGAGGGACCTCATGCTACCTAGCACAAACGCAGAGGAGAAGATGATGAGCGGCAGGGACTCCCCAGTGCCGGGAATGGCAAGCAATCAGACGGGCATCGCAACGGCTTACGGCCGGTCACGGGCCATGTCCACTGCGGCCCAGCGCTCCCCTATGCACCACACCAACGGACCCTCATTCCCTCACCCGCCGCCGGCACATGTACATGGTACCGCCCCGCATGTCAAAGTCACCCCACCATCCGCGCCGACGTCTATCTCGATACCAAAGTACGGCGATGTGTCGCCGCTGGATTCATACCCGTCTCCACCGCCCTCGCTCGACGATTCACCTCCATCGTACCCTGTGGACCTCCCTCATGCCCACGCACGTGCGATGTACGAGGCACGCATGCAGCCGACACGAGTGTCAGTGCAATGAGCCGCATTGGCATCAGATCTATCTTAGCTATCTTTATCCGTTGGACCTCATCTCATGACTGCTTGCTTTTCCATGACCATCATCACATATAGCTAGTCCTTCAGTTTGTACTACTGCGCATGAAGTGCCTCTTTCATTCATCTTAGGGCGGCATCGACCTCAGTTTGTTTGTTTGAATATGTTGATATCTGCTTTATGGACTCCGCGTATTTAGAACGTTATTACGTGTATACGGACTTGTGCTCGAGGATTTCTTGTACATACATGAACTGGCAACATGCAAATGGACGTGTTGCTATGAGATTGGCGCCCATAAAATTATCTTTTGATTTGCTCCGCCATGGTGTGTCTCTACCCGGCCTTTCGACTCCCTCATCCTGACAAACCTCTACGGCTGAAAGGCCGCGCAAGCCACGAAATCAATCGCTTGCTTCTTACCAGATTATCCCCCGTTGCCTCATACTGCAGCCATCGCGTTGGGCAGTAATCTAGGCGATCGGTTCGCGAATATCGAGCATGCCCTTCGTTTGCTAGAGAATCCCCTGCATTTGCTAGGTTCTAGCAGCATACTTGGACGCGACCCTCAAATAGTGATCGTCGATACGAGTTTCCTGTACGAGACTGCACCGATGTATGTCACCGATCAGCCCTCTTTCATCAATTGTGCATGCATGGTGCGTGTACGATGTCTCTTGGCGTTTGACCTGAGTTGATGGGCTCGCAGATCCAAACAACTGTTGAAGTGGGCACCCTACTTGTCCTTTTGAAGAAGATTGAAGTTATAGTGGGCCGGGTTCCTTCCATCCGAAACGGACCCCGCGCCGTCGACCTAGACATCTTGCTGTTTGACCAGGAAGTCATCGATACACGTCCGACGGACAGCAAAAAGGATCTCGATGACCTAGTTGGAGAGCTCATTGTTCCGCACCCTAGAATGCAGGAGCGAGAATTCGTCCTGCGACCTCTGAATGAGTAGGTCTGTACGGTGTATCTGCTTGGGCTGGTACTGAATATTACGCAGCATGATACCAGACGCCATCCATCCGCAAATCAAAGAGCCCATAAAGGCTTTATTGCAGCGTCTTACCGAAGCGCGACCGAAAGACGAACCTCCGATGCGGAAAGTCATTCCTTTCCCAAGGTACCCACACGCACCAGCGTCCACAGAAGCCATACCTGGATTCGCTCAACCTGTGCCCCTTACGGCCACACACTGGACATTTCCATCATCCTCTTCAGATCGCCAGACTGCGCCACGCAAGACCTACATCATGGCTACCCTGAACGCTACGCCTGATTCATTCTCGGATGGCTCTGAGCACAATACGATCCCTACCGCTGTATCATATGCAAACTCATCAGTGGCATTGGGAGCAGACATCATTGATGTGGGTGGGTACTCGACGAGACCCGGCGCGGCTTTCGTTTCTGAAGAGGAGGAAATCAACAGGGTGGTCCCGGTTATCCAAGTAATACGAGGGGCCAACTCGAGCGCGGAAGTAAATCCTAAAACCAAAGAGGCACTCATCAGCGTTGATACTTTCCGGTGGAAGGTGGCAGAGGAAGCCGTCCTTGCTGGCGCCAACTGCATCAATGATGTCTATTCGTTCACGGGGCCTGAGTATCCCCCCGCGCAGGCATCTGCTGACCACCTGATTACGATGCGCAGAGTCGCTCGTGATCTTGCAGTGCCGGTGGTCCTGATGCATTCTCGTGGGCATGCAGGGTCCAACAAGGACTACGACAGTTACGCGAACGCCGTCGATTCTCCGGTGCTTGAAGGCATCCGTGTTGAGCTTGGTGACAAAGTCAATGCCATCGTGAAAGGCCGCAACGGGCTGCGGAGGTGGTTTGTGTTGGTAGACCCCGGCGTCGGGTTTAGCAAAAGCCTTGAAGACAATTTGGAACTGTTGCGCCACGCATCTCTCATCACAGAGCCCACGCACGCACATAACCCACTAGCTGGTTACCCACAGCTCATCGGAACATCGAGAAAGTCTTTTCTGGGCGTCGTGCTGGCAAGTCCAAGCGTCGATGGGACGTATGAAGGCAGGCAAACAGAGGGAAGAGATCGTGTCTGGGCTACCGCGGCCGCCATTTCATGTGCGGTACAACAAAAGGCCACAGTGATACGAGTGCATGATGTACAAGAGATGGGTGATGTGGTGCGGGTTGCCTCTGCACTATGGGGATGATAAGTCGCAGTTGATATCGAATTTATGATTATGTGTCGTCGATATAGCCTAACACTTGCGACGTCACGGAATACTGCACCATGTTTTGAGGTAGAATGGAATCGGTGGGTGTTACGCATGAAACTAGATGTTTGCAGCAACAAGCGTATTAATATTGACGCAATTTCTATTTTTGTAATATATTTAGTAGATAATGATTGTCATCGTCTCTATATCTCTATGAGGTGGCTGGTCCAGAAGCCGAATTGGCCATCGCGATTAGAACATCCTTGTCTTTGCTTTCATCAACAAGGGCACGCAGCCTACCCTTGTCATTCTGAAGGAGCTGAGCAGGAGTATCAAATTCGGCCTGTCAGATAGCAATGAGTATATTGGTATATGATGTTCAGGAAGAAAAGCTCACAATGCGCCCAGCATCTAAGACCATCTACGAAAGCAAATGATTAGTGCGTATGTGAATAAACGTATGTCTGTACGCACAATTCTGTCCGCATCCATTATGGTTTGGAGTCGGTGAGCAACCGTGATAAGAGTCACATCCGATCCAAGCTCGTTGCGCAGTGAGGTTTGAATGACAGAATCCGTTTTATAATCGATGGCAGATGTAGCTGGGAATTTGTCAGAAAGCATGTACAAATGAAGTTATTGCCGCAGCAGACCTTCATCCAGAATGAGGAGTTTGCTTCCACGAACGATCGCTCTTGCCAATGCCAGTATCTGCCGCTGGCCGACAGAAAGGTTGCCGCCCCCACTGCTGATGGGCGTTTCGAGGGTAATCTTGCCATCGGTCATGTCACTTTGAAGTGAATATAATCCTGCGCCACGGAGGGCATCGTTGAGCGTGGCATCGTCATACTGATCAAAAGGATCCAAATTCTGTCTGAGAGTCCCAGACAAAAGTTCCGGCTGGAATTGTTTCAGTTAAGGTGCACAGTGAGCGTTCGTGTACGTACCGATTGCGGTATGATTGTAATGCTGGACCGTAGGGCATCGAGGTTTAATGAATGCGTTGGCAAACCGTCGTAGTATACATTGCCCTCAGTCAGAATGCATCGTAGAAGAGCCAGAGTGAGAGAACTCTGTTATTGGGTAAGTTTAATGTGTGGGGAGATACGAATGCCAATCACCTTTCCACTTCCGGTGCGTCCAACTATCAGGCAATTAGTTTTTCGTGGATTATGTCATCAAGTTTGGAATGACATACCGACACCAATGCGCTCTCCGGACCTGACATTGAAGGAGATGTCATGTAACACTTTGGGTCCATCCTGCAAACGTTTTAGTTTTGGCGTGGATTTTCCCCAAGGGCAGACATACCGCGGAATAGCGGGCAGAAAGACCCTCCACTCTGATTTCTCCACTCGCAGGCCAATAAGCAGGTGGCTGCCCACCTTCCGTCGACACCGGTTCTTGTTCAATGATACTATACTCATGAATACGTTCCAAGCTATCAAGTGGTAGTGAATTGAAAGTCAATGGTTGTCCACTGGGCATCCTAGCTGCAGAGCATACCTGCTGCCTAGAGATGATATCAAAGTCTGATGATGGCAAAAATTGAAAGCATACGCACTGCTAATTTCGAACTCGTTGAGGCATTTCACCCACCACAGAACCAGAAAACTGAAACTTGCTGAGAAGTGGCATGTCAGTGCGTAATTCCTGGGAGTCAGGGTGCATTGTCTACCTGCTAAATTGAGGGAGAAGCCGGCCTCGGCAGCAGAGAGATGACCGGCCAAGGGGCTGTAAACGAGGTAGGAGGCCAAAGAGGTCGTGAATACGGCGCCCATAACGTCAATTCGGAGAGCGATCCAGCTGGAATACAATCAAATTAAGCTCCATGGGATGCCCGGGTTTACTCACCAGCTGAGATTGTAAAAAGTTCTCGCGGTGCGTGTATATTTGTCTATCCGGCTCATTGTCTTCGTCCTGAAAGCCTCTTGGGCACCATAGGCACGAACGGAAACTGGGTGTGGGTCAGTATAGGAATATACAAAGGGGCAGAATTACATACCGAGACCTGTAATGGCGGCGCCAAAATGTGCCAGTACTGGGGCACGGGCGTTGCTCATTTCTCTCTTGACTGAAAGAACGGTCTTGTTGTAAACATTGCCGCACATCACTCCAATGATGATGACAACTAGGCATGGCAAGAGAAACAAGGGCGAGAAGAATACTATCAAGCCCAATTTGACAACAGTGAATAGTGTTATGGCTGCCACTCCGTCAAAATTCTGTGTGATGGGTCCGTCCACTATGATCGCATTGATAAGGGTATCAGTATCAGTATGGAAGGGTGAAACTCACATGCTCTAATGTCTTGGGTTGTCCTTGTTACGACACGGGAGGTTGGTGTCTTATCCAACCATCTGCAACCCGAGGTCAGTTTGTCTTTCGTCGTGAGTGTCATACCAGACATACCGTAATGTTGTCCCAAGCACTGAGTCAACAAGTTCCTTGTGGATAGACCGAGACACGCGCAAAGTGCCGTATAGCCAGATTATCGAACCAACCGTATATATGGCCGCATCAAGTGCAAGAGTTAGCACATACACGGTCAGATAGCTAAAGGCGTCTTGTCAGCACTTGTAGGCGTGAGCGGAGGCTGAATAGATCTTACTAGACCACCGAGACCTCAGCAGATGATGTATGGCTCTCGTATTGTGCAGCCCAGAAACCCAGCCACCACGGTCCAAAACTGTCCGTGAATGCTCCGATGAAGCTGAAACCCAGGTAGCCAGCCCAGAAAATAATAGGGTGCTTGCCACCAAGACCCAAGAAGAAGCTTTTGACTGTGCACGGTGTGAGTTACGAAAGGATATCGAATGACAGTATACTCACGGGCGGCCCAGCTCACATGTCCTTCGGCAATGTCCTCGTCTACGATGAGCTTGCCGTCTGTTTTGGCTTCAACCTTGGGGTCAATCACTGCGTCTGCTTTTTCTAGCGCCTCTCGGTCTTCTTCAGCTTCCAAGACGAGGGTTGGATCTTTGGCCAATGCCTTAGTTACGGAGCCTTGGCTGAGCACACGACCATCTGCTCCAAGAGATACCACAAAGTCCGCGATCGGACTAACCATGGCAATGTTGTGTGTCTATAAGTCATTCGTGAGCAGAATGATTTGATCTAAGGAAACAAGGGACGCACCACTAGGATGATCGTTCGCCCTTGAACAAGATCGCCAGTGAAGCAATTATCCACGATCCATTTACTGGTGTGTACATCAAGCGCAGCAAGAACCTACACAAATCAGTTAGCGCGTTCAAAGCAGTGGTAGAGATGAATCAATTACATCATCCAGAAGAAGAATCTCCGCAGAAGAATAGATTGCCCTAGCCAACGTAATCCGAGCCTATATGAAAGACATCAGTCAGCCGTCGTGGTATTTTGTGAATCGCGCTACCTTTTGGCCTCCACTGTTAAGGTCAAGAGTAAGTGATACGTGCAATCAATTTTAAAATAAAATGAAAATACCTCAGCGTAAGGCCTTTCTCACCCACCTCGGTGGCATCACCAGCGTCGAAGAGTTCAAGATCGCGCGTCAAAGCGCACTGCCGGATGACTTTTGTGTACCTCTCTTCATCAAATGGTGCACCGAAAAGAATATTTTCCTGCCAGTGTTTAAGAAACATAACTGCATTCAGAAAGATGAAATGTTACCTTGATTGTCTCGTTCTGTACCCATGATTCTTGGGCAGCATATGCAACACCGCCACTTCGCGGAAGGTTGAACCACGAACCAGGCCCGGGACGGATAAAATGCATTTCGCCTGCGAGCCGGGGTCAGCGCCTGGGGACCATCACTGTTTCACCGCGAGATAACGAACCTAGCAATGCCATCAAAAGCGACGTCTTGCCAGAGCCAGTGGGACCGATGATCATGTTCAGCGCACCCCGCTTGAAGACAAGGTTGCTTTCCAGGTGCAAAGAGAAGTCGCGCCGGGAAGGCGTGACGGTTCCGTCGCTGGTTTCAGTCCAAGTGAATATGGCATCACCAAAACCAATTTCATCGCGATCGACGATGTCACTCTCGACATCGAGAGCTTGGGTGTCCTCGTCGCCGCCAGAGAACGCATCCAGCAGTTCAGTCTGTTTGCGAAACCGGTCAGTTGCCGGTCATGACATCGACTTCGGAACTTACATCATTGAGGAAGGCGTTGACTCGATCCAGAGACACCTTGCCTACAATGTAAAATTAGCCCCTTATGCCTCCCCGCTACTTATAACCGTTGACTTACCCTGGATACAACTTGGCACGAATTGGAAACCCATGTGTATTTGGTTTCGCAGAATTTCGAAGGCCGTCATTGACCCATAAACAGTCGAGGCTGTTCAAGAAGAAATGAGTGGCTTGGATCTGAACAGACCACGCCTTCTCCTACCTGAAAGGTCCTTCTTCATCACGAGAGTCTGTTGTGTGTGTGTGTCAGATATCATGATTCGTCATAAAACACTTTTCAAAAGCTCACATAGGTCGCAAATGTAGCCAACATGGTGAAGATCGGCATGCAGAAACTACAGTCGGGTCAATATCCGAGAGAGAGATGGGGGTAGGGAGCACTTACTTGACGTTGTTATTAACAATCCTGAGAATTGTCGCCTTTCTCGTCCAGTACAACTCATGCTCCCGGATCTCGCGCAGCTTATCGTTCATTTTGTTTTCCCAGCCGAAGAGCTTGATCATCCGAAGCACACCGAGTGCTGCACAGTAAAACAGCACAAATCAGACACCGCCAAGCGAGAATAAGCAAACCCAGCTGGGCTTACTTTCGGTCACTGTCTGCACCCGACTATCCGTCTAAACCGCGCAAGGAGTTCAGAACAAAGAACAGACCCAATGTTGGCGAATAAACAGTGGCGAAGCGCACCTGTTTCAATTTCTCCGCCTCCACGTGCTGCATCTGCTGCGCGACCCATCCAGGGAGCGGGAAAAGCAGCAGCATGACGATGAATCCAATGATAGAGCTACACACAATGCACATCAAGTCAGCCCTTATGCACTTCAAACTCATAATCCGATCTCGCCGTACCTCCAACCGAGGATCCGATACAGAAACGCGATGCACACGATAACTTGCAGCGGGATGTAAACCACTGGGGGCGAACGACGATACATGTTCAGCACCCAGACATGAAGACGACGGGAACCACTCACGGAGGAAGATGAAATTGCGCCCTTCAGAGATATTAGCCAGATCGGTGGTCACCAGATTATTGACCAGCCCGACGAGGTTATCGGATGACTTTGTCTTCGGCGTCGGCGGTGCCGGGACCGCCTCCTCGCCTTCATCGCGGCTTTTTGGATTTCGCTTGCCGGACGACGCAGATGCAGCCTCGCTCAAGTCCGTCGTGCTAGCGCCTACAACTGACTCGGTGGGCGTCCCAATCTGCGTCGCATCATCGCCCTCGTCTGCGGAACGCGTCTCGGCCTTCATGCGGATCCGCAACGAGTGCTCGAATACTAGCTGCGTGATGATGCCTTCCGTGCGCACCAGCGTGCGCGTCGCATAGTACGTGTTGAGCTGGTTGGCGATGGAGGCGGCGATGGGCCCGCAGAGCAGCCACGAAATCCACACCCACGGCCGGACGGCCGCGCCGGAGTCGCTGGAGTCGCCGTGTTCGAGGTAACTGCGTGGTAGGCAATGCGTTAATAATGAATGCGGGGAAGAAGCGCATTGTCCGTAATTGGTGGCTTTGAGGTGAACTGTGCTTACTCGAGTACGCCGACTACACCGATGGGGGTCGTGATGTAGGCCAAAGCCTGGACGACCATCGTCAAGCTCTGTGCAGAGAACTCGTATCCTAGGAGAATCGTCAGTCTGCGGCGTAGAATGCGACATGGCAAAGACTTACGGAAGATTTTGACGAGACCCCAGAAAATATGTCTCTTGCCGTTATTTGTGAACGGATCCAGAACCTGCAATGCGATCTACTTTAGATATATGCGTACAATGAAGAGTGGAGTCACACGCACCGGGAAGCTAGCGGCAACCAGGTTATGCGCCTCGTCGGAATCGAGCAGCGCAGGGAGTTGGTCATATCCCAGGTGCGCAACGCCGGCGCGGTTCGCCGCGATGATAAGCGGGTCCAGAAACGCCCACAGCACGAAGCTCAGGGGTGACGCTGTCTGCTCCGGGCTCGGGTTGAGTGTCGGATGCTCGGGGTGCACAGGCACGTACTCGCGCGGGGCCAGCACGAGCGGCCCGATGCTGGTCAGTGCCAGGACAGACACGAATGGCCAGAGGAAACGCCCGGCTAGCGAGTCCATAGGGTGTTTGCCGACTATCGCAAGGGGGTAGATATCGCGGTAGGCGTATACGCCCATGGTGACGAGCAGCAGGACGGTAAGATGATCGACGGCCGGCCTTCTCGCTCCTGGGGGCCCAAACGCTGAGAGCGCGGCGAGGATGACGGCGTAGCCCTGTGATTCGTGAGAAAAGAGTCAAAGGTATATGTGGGTGACTTACGAAGGCGACGCAGATTGATATTTGCGCATAGAAGTCGCTTACGGGGCGTGACTGAAGCAGCGTCGACGCGACAGAGAGACCGAGCAAGACCAGGCAGCCCGCGAGCTGTAGAAGTCTGCACACAAAGATCGCCCTTCCAACCTTCGGGATACCGGGTTTAGGAACGCCCTGGGCAGTCGGTGCACGTTTGGTGAGTGCGTGGAAGATGCTGCTGGCGACGAGGACGAGTGCAGAGACTCCCGTCAAGCCTGCTGGCGCAAGAAGAATGTCGGACTGCATGCGACGTAGTAGTAAAGTCGCAGAGTGCCCGAAGGAAATTAAGCCCAAGAATAAAGGCAGCAAAGGCCGAGAAAGAGTGAAGATCTCAAGCGTATGTGGCCGTCTCCTTGTAAAGTTTTGGATAGGAGTCGATCAGTCACATACAACTACTTGAAATCTTCCTCGCGTGGGCCGTCGGAGCCGCGATAACACTTTAGACGCCGGTGACGCGAAACATCCACATGGTCGGCGGCTGTGGCTGTGGCTCCGAGTTGCCCTTGAAGCCAACTTGAAGCTCTACAAATTTGAAAGAGAAATCCAACAATTGGAGAAAATTTACTTCGGCCTAGTATACGAAGCTAGTGTTTCGCCGTTCAAGTTCACCAACCTTCACTACACGCTCTCATTAACAGTACCCAAATCACCGTACAGCAGCTGCCCGATGTCTATTTTTGGGTATTAGAATCTTGCCACCGCATCGTACTAGATATGTGTAGCTCGGCATCTGCAAAATGATACCTCACCGGCTGTTCTCTTACTCTGCGTCCTTAGGTTCTAAAATATATGAACTTCAGGATGAGCAGCGACACGAGAACGTCGATACGAATGATTTCCACGCCTTTCTACGCCTCGCAGATGCTTTACAAAACAATCCCCGTTGCGATCCGACACAAAATGAGTTCCACCACTGGCACCACAAATCGCAAACCATAATAAAGCGCATGACCCTCCCCGCCCTGCCCAAGTTCGAAAAAGAAAAATTTGCACTGTGTCCTGATTATCTCATCAGTTGTTGCATGCTTTCTCTGGTAATCAGAACATACGGCTGGCGAGAGCGTGAGCTTTCTGGGCACTAACCTCAAGAGATAACACAGGCACCACCGACGTTGCCTGACGGGTTCGATTCGTTTTGAGAAAATTCGTCAGGCTCGGACTGAGCGCTCAAAGGGAAAGCAATTTTCAAAGTGATGAAGAAGTCCATTCTCAGTTATTTGAATGGCCAGTGGGTGTGTACAGTGAAGAAGTTTGCTGAGGATGCTGAGGAGTCCGCATCTGGGCCACTCATCAATGTTTTGAAGACAATTAGCCACTTCGATGCAGCAAGTCACTATAAACCTGCCACTTTTTACAATACGGTGCCGTTAATGACTCGGAATATTACACATGCCCGCGCAATGTTCATCAGAAACCGTTGGATGTTGAACGTTGAGGCATGGAGTAGGAGGGAAAGCCCGTCGCCCGTAGCTCTTAGTCTCCCGAGGGCAAACACCGGACAATTTTGATCGAACCTGCGTAAACTCCGCATATCCTTGTCTGGTGTCTGCTTTTCTCCGCCTGTGCTTTGTAAAGGTCCCAAAATTAGCACTTCAACTCATCATGTGTAACTCATCAAACTTGTCAGGAGCAGGAGGGAAAGCCGGTAAAACATCCGCACTCGCAATTTCGGCCGCAAGGAAGCCTTTCATTCTTTTGTACCTCATCATCTCTCATCATCAACATCCTGTTTGGTCTGTAGCAATAGTAAAACTCTCATCGATGAAATAACCTTACTTAAATATCATACGGATGTAGATGACAGACGTGGAATGGGTGGATCAGCGAACAGCGAACAACCGGACTCTACATTGCCTGGAGGGCGATTTGGCATCCAGAAGACTGCACAACTCCTCTACGCCGATCTCTACACCTCCTCCTGAAATATTTGCCGAAATCTTCATCGTGTATCAGCTTGCATGTCGCGGCACAACTGGCTATGGATGGAATAGTCTCCGACAAGAATGGTACATTTTGTCGCAAGTTTGCCATTCATGGCGCGAGATCATGCACGATACGGCTGCTCTTTGGACCCAGATAGAGTGGCCGGGACACCCCGTGCGATCTGATCTCTATCAAATTGCCTGCTATATCAAGCGAGCCAAACAGATGAGCGTCGATATCGTGATTTCAACGATTCCATCAGGTGTGCTTCATCATGCCATCCGATTCCTGTCAGCGCATAAAAATTGATTGAGAAAAGCGCAGCAAATGAATCAAGAGCTGTGGGATCTAGTCATTCCCCAAATTCCGCAATGTCGACTACTCTCAGTCGACATGAGCGGTGCGCTCGACGACGCGCAGGAGCTGCACATTATCCAGGCACTTTCAGATTGCTCTGCACCTCTCTTGACATCACTCAACATCGCAGCCCGTGAGATAGCCTCCACTTCCTTCGACGACCAGTCGCCTATTTTTGCGGGCGGAACACCGCTTTTGACACACCTTGCTTTACATGGCAAGGCGCCGACATGGTTCTTGCCGTCGCTGCAATCAGTAACAACATTGGCGTTAGATCTGCCGATTTCTTCAAATATTTCTGCTGAGTTGAGCACGAAATTGCAGGAAATGCCCCTGCTAGCGCATTTGAGACTTAACACTGTCGATCGGTGGCAGGATCCCGTTGCACTCAACCTGCCCAACATTTGCACAATATACCTCGATGGGATTTACTGGGGCGGCGTTATGAACGTTTTCTTGCGGATGATTCAAGCGCCGAAGCTGCAAGAGCTGACAATCAATGCCCAATCGCTCGGGGACGATGTCACGGCCGTCGAAGCGTTGGTGGTATTGCCACCTACCCGTTATCCTTCGCTCAAACGACTTCGCGGAATGTGCGCAGTCGACGTTCGATTGTCTATGCTGCTCTCCTGCGCATTTCCTCTCGCCACAGACATCCATATCACACATTTCCCTGGCCCTTCCCGTTTCAGGTCTATGATAGGAGAATCCCGTTTCTCCCAACTTCGCTCCGTGGAAATTTCAGATACGGCGCTGGACGACGAATTGATGCGACGCCTTGGCCTGCCTCACTTGCTGCGAATTGAACGACTTGGCCTCTCCCCAGAGCATGTGGCAGAAGGCCGGCGCTATGCCTCAGACTTACAGCTAGCGTTAGCAGTCACGGGCTTCGTGAAATTAACACCCTTTCCTCTGGGCAACCCAGAAAACTACAGTATGTCGAATAATACTATGCAGTGCTTTACAGATACTGATGTCCGTTCAGAGGAGCTTTGACTGGCGAACTAGCTAAGTATCAGAGTGCCCATGAGGTCTTTCGGCTCACAGGAAACACAAAGAAGACGAGAAAACTGTATCATAAAGTTGCAGGCTGCAGGTTGCAGGGTCAAACATAACTAGCTATTACTAAGGGACTGTACAGCGTGCCACCCAGGCACACAGTCGGGTGCAAGATCTCTTGTGGCTGAATGCGCTTTCGCTGGAACAAGCCTGTAAATTATATCCCTTTCTAACTGAATATGTAGCTGTTCCGAGACGTTCTTAATAATAAGCGAGGTCAGCATTCGAAACCCTTATGAACTCGCAGTGGATTGTGAATTCCAAGGCAACCATCGCATAATACTTAAAGCAGGCCAGGAAATTCGCTTGGGGTAATTAGTGGCACATGCAGTGACCAGTTGCCATACATTCATATTCGTACAATTCCCTGCCATCGCGAGTGAAACTGTGTGTCCTTCAATGTAGTGAAGCCTAAGATTTATCAGCAAATAAGTTAAACATGTGCGGGGTTTTCCCGGACTCCGCTCCTGCTCTGCACTCCCATGTGACTCTGGCGCGTCGCTGGTTCTATCGCTTCATACACGGCAAGATAGCTCAATTGTGACAGGCAAAAGCATATCAGGTACGAACAATCCGAAGATCAAAGGCCACTCTGTGCCAATGCCGTGGGCGGGGTCGACCCCGTAGTTAAAAGCGATCGCGGTGGCAATACTGTCGATTGGAAACAACCATGGTGACCATGGACCCAGCGTAGTTGTGTTGTACGACGTGCCGTCCATGGGTGCTACCAACCCTGCGGCATACACCCGGTCGCCCAAAATGCTCCAAACTGATGCACGCAAAGCACAAGAGCCATAATCCTACGAGACTGTCCAAACAACTGGGTGAGATTACCATGCCGTTGCCAGTTGATTGCGCGTGGAAGGGAGTGAATCATATTTATCAAGGAACGTATACATACTTCGACCAGCTCTTCGTGTGATCAGGCCATTGCGAAGGAGAAAGACATGTGCGATACTTACTACCGGCACCCTTATTGTTTGTGGCGGGTTATTGGGACTTGCTGCATCGAAGGGGCTGATTGTCTTCAAACCATTGATAAGTGGCCCAGCGCGCAAGTATCCTCATCAAACTTCTTCGCCACGCCCACTAGCCATTCAATCACTGAGAATGGACTGCTTCACCACTTTGCAAAATGCTTTCTCGTCGAACACTTCGGACGCTCAGTCCGAGCCTGACGGATGTCCTCAAGACGGGAATGGGACAGGCAACTCCCAAGGTACCTGTGTTATCTGTTGAGGTTAGTGCTCAGAACGTTCACGCTCTCACCGGCCGAATGATCTAATTACCAGAGAAAGGATGCGGCAACCGATGCGATGATTAAGGCAAAGTGGAGAGAAAAAATCGGGCTCGGGAAGGGCGGAGGATACTCTATATATTTGCATTGTATAATTGCGCTTTGTAGCAGTCTGCCAGTGGTATGTAGTGCAATCCGCTTCAACTTTTGTACAAAATAAATAGGAGTCTCAGAATTGCCTAGAATTCTTATTCCTTTGGTAGAAATGATTCAAACGAAAGATAACTGTCAGACCGATTTTCTAGCATTAAATTTGACCGAGTTATTAAATTTGACCCTTGGCGAGGTGGTCGTGGTCGGCTTACATAGCATTGGCCATGGATAGGTGACCGCGACTTTAGAGCTGTCACTGTCAGTATAAGTCAGTATAGTGTTGGTATAGTGTCACTTTTGCCATTCGAAATGACTCGTAATTTGGACGCGCTTGAGATCGTGCCCAGACTGCCACTCGGGTCTCGACTGGACCGTATGGCCCTTCAGCTCGTTGCTTCTAAACTTGATCGTAGTTTGTCTTACATCATACATCAATATCACGCACTGCTGTTTTGTCTTTTGATTATAACAAATGGCATCACATTCAATTGCGATGCGTACGACAGAACAACAAGAGCTCCTGCTCAAATTGCTAGTATATGAATGGTGCAATACGAGCCAATACAAAGGGCACTACAGGCCCTGCCCAGTTGTAGTTGACATGTGCTCCTGACGAACGCGAGTTAGAATCAAAGGGTTGAGCTTGGACCAAACAAAGACGCCACTGCACGTTGTCATCAGCGGGTCAGTCAGCCTACGTGCAAATGTTGACACACACCTCTTATGGGTATTTCGAGAAGATAATAGCTCCTGTGAAGCTAAAAGCTTCCAGTTCTCCCGCCATCCGAGGTCATAGAGTCTGTCACCAGGCAGGAGGGCGGATACTTCGAATACTCCCGCTGCTGCGCTGCCATGCGTATCGAGACCAGGTATCCGCACCAGCTTGTCCGTGCGACCTTTGGGCTTGAATGTGTCCAAGGACGTTTGTCCCCTTAAAACATTTAGGGTGATTAGAATTGCCATGACCTGAACGCATCGTCAATTGGTAGCGCATTGAGAAACAGGTAAGAGTGCTCACCATCGAGAATATGCTCAAGACAAGACCCATCCCAGTAACGACGACTATGGTCATATGAGGCTCTTGAACTACCTGCCCGGGATAGCTGGGGAAGTCGTCCGAACGATTCGATTGTGTGATGCGAAAGCCCAATATAGAGCCAATTACGTATCTTCCAAATGGACCACCAATGAATATCCAAGATCCAAACCAGTCCCACCAGACGCGCTTCGCCCATGCGTCGGCACGAGAGACAGCTAACGAGGTCGTGATGTGCCTTATGAGAGTACGTATGATAGGAGATACAGCAATGGTGAACGTGATTGGTGCAGTATAGAGCAAAGCCAGGAATGTCTTGATACGCGGAAGAGTCACGCAGTTTCCGGTCTGTTGACGATCAGACCAGTTGGGTTGAGTGATTGAGCACATATCTAACTCACCCAAGGACAATGATGGTCAAAATCCAGGCGGCATACTCCACAAATTGAGCAGTGGTGGGTCCTAGGTGGCTTCCAGGCGCCTTGACAACGATCCTTGTTGCAGATTCCCAGATCGCCGGAAGAGTCCAGACACTCGTAAGGTTCTACGAGGTCGTCTTTGGCGGGCATAGCGAATCTCGGAACGTCTCGAGTGGTTCGTCCTAGAGTCATGTAGACATAGAAAATCAAGAGCAGGGGGAATAGCACGACCAATGTGGCCAGATATATTCCTGGATGAGGGTTGAGTTAGAAGCTGCGCAGCGAGCAAGGATGGCGCCTTACCTCCCAGAAAATACGATTGTTTGTATCGAATCAACCAATTCACTGTTGAAAGCTATCAGCAAGATCCCAGCTATCGCCACGAGGGGCCAACGTACCGCCCACTTCAAGAAGAGCAAAGTATGAACCCCCGCTTTGATATTCGTTTAGCAATCACCTGAGACTCTAGAATAAATTCAACTCACATAATCAGAGCGCATACGAGAGCCGTAATGCAGCCCTCGATGAAACGATGAGCTCTGTTACGAGTGACAATGCCACTGACATTGTTCGGCATCGTCAAGATGTCATCAAGTGCTTTGGAAAGTAAACGCTACCAGCGCCTAATGACAGCGACTTGCAGCTGCGCCGCGCAGTTAACGTTTGAACGGCCACATATATACTGTACATCCTTTGCGCTCTCCTCCTCTGGATAACACCACGAATATCCTCAAAAGCCGCCGTCGTCCATTGAAATATGCTCTCCTCCCCAGCTTCGTCCTGGCAGAAAGCGAGGGCCGCTTCAATGAAATCTCCCACTGCTGATTTCCCTGGTCTAAACTACGGACGTGCTGCATCCCTCATCCTACCTCGGTTATACCTCAGCGATCTCTTCACCGCCCGTGATGACGAAGAAATGGAAAAACTGGGGATAACGCATATGGTTTCTGTCATGGAGGCTATGCCCACGAAGATGCCGGAGATGATTAGGCACCACGTACCTATACAGGACAGCTGGGACGCTGATATCCTTCAACATTTGGATGGTACAACGGAGTTCATTAGAGATGCATTGGCTGAAGATCCGGAGAATAAAGTACTAGTACGTCCCTGCCACACAGTTTCCCTCGCAATGCTTGAAATCTTGCAGGTCCACTGCTTCCAGGGCGTCAGCAGATCTGCTACTGTGGTCTGCGCCTACGTCATTGCCACTTCAGCGAACGGCATGACAGCTGGAGAGGCTATAGACATCGTTAAAGCCAAACGTGGTATCGTTAAACCAAATGATGGGTTCAGAGTTCAACTTGCGAGATATGCGGAAAGATATGTTGGGGAAAGAGCTCGTGGCCAAAGCGAGGCGGTTTCAGCTTCCCGGACTCGCACTTCAACAAGAATAAGCGAGGGTATTGCAGCGCGTATTCGGTGTATCAAAGCAGGCACTGTTGCTGCTAGCTCCACCAGTGTTGCACTGGGGGAGGTGAAGGCTGAAGAAACTCTCTGAGACATACTTCAGTACCAATCAGTACTGCTGGTTTTCAGCAAACAATATCACTTCTAACGATTCAAACTCGGTATTTACTCAGGTCGACTCACAATGACTTGATTGCCACTGCAGCTCCATTTCAAGACGCACTTATGCAAACTGAGGGCTTTCTGATCATGCTCACGCGATGTCACGCGGTAGCACCTCAGCTTCATCTGATCGATGCTGCTTATCAGCATATTTCTCGGGCTTCACAGCTTTTCTCAATTAGTGTCAAAACACAATTGTATACCTCATCGATACGCTGACCGTTGGTCATGCGGTGTCCCCGCTTTGTCCGATGACTCTGGGCGCTGTTTCAGTTCCGCGTTGTTTAAATAACGCGCGCTTCTTGTCTCGACCTTCCCAACCCTTACAATGCTTCCCAACGTCACGTCTGACGCGTCCGCCTTTGTCGAAATAGCCTACGACTATGTTATCATCGGAGGTGGAACCGCCGGCCTTGCGCTTGCTTCTCGGTGAGACTTTCCACAGTGCTCCCTACTGGTTATCACTGACGAATTATCAAGTTTATCGGATAACCCCAACATTACCGTCGGCGTTCTGGAGGCTGGTCAGGATCGGTCGGATGATCCCACAATTCGACTAGCTGGTTAGTGCGATATCCTTCTCTAGGTTCACTCAATTGAACATTCGTTATAGGTGGGTGGCTGGTTTCTGCGTCTGTGCCAGGGGCAGAGTTTCATTGGCCTTTCCAAACGACTGAGCAAACTCACGCTGCCGGTCAGAAATTTGCTGTACATCGGTAAATAGCTCAGCACTGTCGATCAGTCTGTGTATTGATTTACATTACAATAGTGGCAAGCTACTTGGAGGATCATCCGCGATGAACGCTCTCATTTGGACGGTGAGAGCCAATATTTGCATCAATTTCATTATACCCAATCCTTACACGATTCTCTTAGAGAGCTAGCAAAGCGGAATATGACGCCCTGGTCGAGCTGGGCAACCCAGGCTGGTCTTTCGACGAGTTGCTGCCTTATTTTAAAAAGTCCCAAGCACACACTCCACAGGAAAACAACATAATTCCGGGTACGGGCGCCCTATCACCATCGCAAGGTTCAGATGGTCCAGTCAAGGTTTGTGGATCTCGTTGTGGCCCTGCCTTTGCACCAAGTTCTAATAGGCCTCCAAAGACGAGCTTCAATACTTGGTACAGCTCGTTGATTAAGCCTTTTCTCGCGGCTGCGGCAACCCTCTCCATCCCACTCAACTCCGACCCAAACAGTGGCAACATGGTCGGGATGAACAATGTCGCCCGTATGGTGGACAATGAAGACGGTACCCGATCCCATTCAGGGGCGGCTTACCTTCCGAGGACTGCAGGGAGAAACAATATTTCAGTCCTAGTTGGTGCCTATACCACAAAGATCGCAATCGCAAAGCAAGGCCATGAGCTGGTTGCCCAGCAAGTTCATTTCGACGTTGATGGAACCAATTATGTTGTCAGAGCGAATAAGGAAGTGGTTCTCTCTGCCGGTCAGTGCAAATGGTCCAATTAAATCAAATTCCAATCATCATGAGGCTCATCATATACAGGCGCCTACCAAACTCCTCAGATACTTGAATTATCTGGCATCGGGAAAACATCCGTTCTCAGCAAGTTTGGGATCGAGACGCTCCTCGAGCTACCTGTAGGAGATAACCTGCAGGAGCAGCTTCTTGTTTTCACAAATGCCACCCTGACTGATGAAGCAGTGTGTGAGTGGCCAATACTTGTGATACGCTCATAACTGAAAATATCTCGAAGCGAACCTTAGTGTGGATCCTTTCATTGAGGGCCTAAAACCAGAACCTGGCAAAGAGTTCTACTTGCCATCTTGTCTACTGATTTGATCCACTAACGCCCCCGTTTAGCGCAGCCGCAACGAACAGTGGAGGCCCTTTCATTTCTGTGCCCATCCGTTCCGCGACGTCATCAAGCGAACATGCTGAATTTGTTGCACTGCTGGATTCATATCTGGCCGAGGAATCGCTCACGCCACTTGAGCGCGCTCAATTTACGATTCAGCGCCGATGGCTGTCATCCGCCGACAGCTCGAACGTTGCTGAACTGCAATGTGTGTTTGCGTGCATACCCGGATTGGCTGGACTCCCGCTAGCCGATGGTCGAATGACCCTGTGGAGCCCTGTTGCGCACCTGGTATGCGCCTCTTCTTGCTTTAATGGTTACCCCACTGAACTGTTCCACGATCTCAGCATCCCACCAGTCGAGGATCCGTCGTAAGGCGTCTCTAACTTTACATCAAACGAAATGGAAGCTGAATTCATGCCAGCATATCAACAGCCCCGACCCGTTTGCGCAGCCATCCATCGACCCCAAGTTCTTAAGCCGCGCATATGGTGAGCCTATTAGAATTCAATTCTTGATAAAACGAAATTTAGCAACCTCATACGTCGCAGATATGAAGGCCTTGTTGCAAGCCTTGCGCCTCAGGGAGAAAATCATTCAAGCACCGCCGCTGGAATCGATGATAACCGAGTCTGCTGTTCCGCCTAGCAGTATTCAGACAGATGAAGAACTTGAAGCGTAAGTCGATTCCTCTCTGGTCCAAAGGCTTGCTTTGAATTATTGCGTTGGCATGCAGGTTCATCAAAGCCAACATTGCGACTTACTGGCACCCCGTTGGCACGGCTGCTATGGCCGCACGCGACCTCGGGGGAGTCGTGGATCAGAACTTGAAGGTCTATGGCACCAAGAACATCAGAGTGGTGGATGCCAGCATTATTCCCTTGCAGATCAGCGCAACGCCGGCGTCTACAGTCGTTGCCATTGCTGAAAAGGTATTTGTCATATGCGTTGCGGTGGAAATTTGGCTAATGCGAATCAAAGGCTGCGGATATTATTTTGGCTGCCACTTCATGATGGCGACCAATGCAAGTTGGTTTGAGAGAGTACTAACGGCAGGGAGTCTGGGTCGTTTGTAACGAATAGGGCATCGCTTAGCAGGATAGCAAGATGATTCAATGAAGAAAGCAGTGGTACAAATTGTAGTTATTAACATATACAACGCGAATGCCAATGTATAGGGACACGTTTAAGAAAGGTACTTCGGCGATGGATCACTTGGGATCAAAACCCCTCAGCAAGACCACCGTACCTCTTGGGTATCTCTTCTTCATCAATCACTTCTGACAGCGCCTTGTTGATCGCGTGCTCTCCGCTGCCCACAACGCTCATCTTCGCGAATGTGCTGGCGGAAACGAGGGATTTGAAGAGCCAGAAGATCCACGAGAGCAGACTTGGCACATTTATGAAGAACTTCCGTGACTGAAATTGAACATGTAAACCAGCCAAGTTCCAAGCGATGAGATAAATGGAGATGAAATCGCGCACCAAGAATTCTGGGTAATGATTCTGAAAGATGCTGGTTGCTTCCTGGGTGGCATTCTTGGAATTGGCATCGCGATCACGCATACTCACTCCGGCATAGTCTGTGCCTATATGTGAGCCCGCATGTCAAGAGAGAATTGGATCAATGTATCTACCGTGGACTTGAAGCATTTGATCGACGGTAACGAAGTCAAGCTTCGCAATGGACTGCTCCATGAGCTTGACACGCCACCTGCGCTTATTTAGATAATAATAAAGGTGGACCGAGTTCAGAGCTCACCTCAGGAACCGCTGGACATCAGCAAATATGGCTTTCAAGTCTTGGTTGCCACCGTAGAGATTATATCTAGAGCAGCGTAAATGATGGGTGCAAAATTCCAGCGGTCGAGATAAGTATACGAACACCACTGGGTGACCCTCTCGATCGGTGCCGCACAGATGGCCCAAAGTCCCAAATATATTTTCTGGAAATTCCTCATTAGCAAGTTCTTCTACCTTGAACAGGGCGCGCCAGCGGACTGTGGCTGTAAGCATTTCTCCCGCCGCAGATGGATTAAGATTGCTGTCAAGTCTTTGTTAGAGGCGCAATGTCAGGTCTGGCATGGGAAGGTTTGTGTACCGAGCGCGGAGAAACTTC
This sequence comes from Athelia psychrophila, assembly GCA_001630335.1. Classification (NCBI taxonomy): domain Eukaryota; kingdom Fungi; phylum Basidiomycota; class Agaricomycetes; order Atheliales; family Atheliaceae; genus Athelia; species Athelia psychrophila. Next base: position 202,407 of record KV417550.1, on the reverse strand, counting down.
ATTAGGATGACACCTGTGCGTGCGTCTTTCACGTCTGGGTAAATGGGGACGCCCCATAGGTTCAGGCTAGTCGACTTCTTATCTCCGGGGCTGTCAGAATATGCATCTGTGACGATGGCAGGGATTTTCTCCTAATCATAACTATGTTACCACCTCACGCAGATTAAGAGAGGTTGCGAGATACATACGCGAAATTCCTTGAGTGCCTTCCATTCTGCTGGAGTGAACTTCTGTGTAAGAGCATTCTGAGGCTCCTCCTCCTCCTTTAAATCGGACTGTGCAGCAGTTGGTGTGAGAGCCGGAAGGGTATTTGCAGGTGTTGCAGTAGGGGTGGGTTCGGCGGCAGGAATGGGCTCAGAGGCAGGTGTGGGCTCAGAGGCAGGTGTGACATCGGCAGGTGTGACATCGGCAGTTGGTGCCGTCGCCTTTGAAACAGGTGCGGCACTTGGCTGTGGCGCTGGGGGAGTGGGCTCAGGCGCCGGCGTGGGCTCAGCGATTGGGGCTGTCACGCTTGGAACAGGCGCAGCCCCTGGTTCTGGCTTTGGGGGAGTGGTCTCAGAGACTGTCGCAATCTCTCCACTCGGTCCAGAGGGCGCTTCGGTTGGTATGGGCACGGCAGCTGCAGCAGATATTGTAGGAGTGGGATCCACCAGTACTGATTCAGAGTCTGTTGCACCTGTGGTCTGAGGGTCGGATTTCTGGGACATTATGTTCAGAGTGTAAGATCAACAAGATGAGTGCGATGTGTCAAGTCACCAGTGGGGCGATATCGGAATACTAATGCCTTGGCACCGTTCGTAGTCAGCAACATCAGATTAGATTAGATCTAAGTTCTATACGTACCTATTGTGGCAGTGCATCTTGAGACACGAGCTTTCATTCCCACGGCCCTCGACTGTCTCTGGCAGCCAGAACGCGTTCACGCGAATAATGAGTTTCAAGAAAAGGTCAGTACCCGCGCACCCAAACTATAATATTGCTGACCGCTTTGATAATTCCAGTAAACTTGACCTGTTGGTCAGAGTTCGGTACTCGAACCCCCTCCCGGCCCCGCCATGTCCACCAAAACTTCTTCAGATTCCAACCAATCCCAATCGATATGCGCGGCCAGAATTCCTCAATGATATTGCAAACGATACTCCGCTACCCATGATTGTCGACGCAGAGTGTGGCATGCCTCTTGATTTGGGGAGGTGGGAATGCTTATGGGAGGAGGGCGGCGATGACAGTGGTGCGTATGTCCAGACTACCTTACCTGACCGCGAGCACTGACACATGTCCAACAAGCACTGAACCCAGATCCTCACAACTTGCCCATCTTGGACCCTAGGGATAGGATGCTTCTTGAAGACCCATCATCCTCGACCAGAGCGCATACGAACGGAGGTCCTTCAACACCTTCTTTACCACAGCATGTGGCCTGGTTGCGAAAGACGGAATACATATCTCGCGAAGCTACCAACAAGAGCGCAGGCCAAGAACCGTATGTAGTTCCAGCGAAACCCTGTCGGTATTGGCACTAACACTACGGTCAGAAAATACACTCCACAGGCGGTCATTGATGTATCGCGCGGCGCGCAACTGGCCACCATTGGAGCCTCTTTTGCCGCTGCCAACCCTCGCCCCTCATTCCCTACATCCGCAACAGTCGACCCAGATCTGGTGTTCGATCTGAAGACGCTGCAACATCCCAACAAGCCAGGCGTTACGGCTGTGGAATCATACGAATTCTTACCCGACGCCGAAATCTGGGCCAATGCATATGATCTCTTCAGATTCAGTGAACGACCAGGAGAGCGAACCGTTGATGTACGTGGGCATTCTGAACCCTTTCTTCGCTTCTTGCTGAATTTTGTCATGGGGTGCAGATGGATGACCCGAGATTGGACTGTGCTATCCTGCGGCCAATGGAATCTGATGGCGACCATTTCTTGGCGTACTATCTGACACAAACAGATGAAGCGGCGCTTGCTTTCAAAGCTTCTCGCCTTGATCCTGCTTCCGCCGCGTCATCGGACCCCCTTGCGTTCCTCACCGCGGACGACGACGACGACGAGAAGGAGAAAGACCCGAATGCGACGGCATTCCATTTCGTGCGAGACTACGAAACTGTCAAGGTGGAGCAAGAAGTGCCCAATGAGTTCTTACTCGTTCTCGACGATGGCACAGACGAGAGCAAGAGAGGAAAGGGTGCATACTACAAAAACATCGAGCGGAAGATGCAATTAAAGAAAAAGCGTGTCAACGTAGGTTTAATACTCTACCGTGCAGGAAAGTGAGCTGACAGTTTCCACAGATGAACGAAGAGTATTTGGACAAATGGCAAATTGTCAACTTGTCGCATGCTAAGATGTCGGGCGAAGAAGCGGAGGAGCGTGAAGAGGTGCTCGCGGAAGTGAACGATCCGGCGTACATCCTGGGTGGACGCGATGCGGACGCGGACGGGGAAGTCGAGCCGGTGGAGACAACCAAGGACGACGGGACGCTGGATGTCATGGAAGCGTAGCAAATGCACAATGTTATGCTTGTATCCATTGTGCATATCATTATTGTGACAAGTAGTGGGTCCATGGAGATGCAGGTTTGTGCTGTCGGGATACCATTCCGACTCAAACATAACCCATGATAGCTTGACTCTGGCGGGATCTGGACGGAATTCGCACCGCGTAGACTTGCGCCGTTACCTCTTTCGTCGTCCTGTAAAAAATGCGCACACAAGACATACAGTCTGCCACGGCACAGGACCACGAATCACTTGCTCATACTCGCCCATGACTAGTTCTGCTTCTGAAGAGATCGCCAGTGCCGCGAAGGCAGCCTTCGAAGCGTCACAGCTCATTCCATCTCAAGAACGCATCAATGCGCTCCAAGCGATCAAAGCCGAGCTCGAGTCGCGCAAAGATCAAATCCTAGCCGCAAATCGTCAAGATCTGGAGGTGAGTCCACTATACACCATGGTGCAATCCTTTACTGAGATAAGATAACCGACTAGGCAGCCAAGTCAGAGGTCGATGCAGGGCGCATGTCTGATTCACTTCTGAAGCGGCTCGATTTGACGAAAGGCGATAAGTGGGACTCGATGCTGCAAGGCGTATCAGATGTAGCTGCATTACCGGATCCTACAGGGATCGTGAGCTACGCCAAGGAGCTCGATGATGGGTTGGAGCTGTATCGCGTGAGCTGCCCTATCGGCGTGCTGCTTGTCATCTTCGAGGCAAGGCCCGAGGTAGTCGTGAACATTGCTTCACTTGCTATCAAGTCTGGTGAGTCTATTCAGACCGTGCTATGATAAAACCTGTGCTTATGTGTCGTCAGGCAATGCTGCGATCTTGAAGGGTGGCAAAGAATCATCGCACACAACGCAGGTCTTATCTGCAGCGATCTCCGCCGGCCTTGCAAGGACTGCTATTCCAGATACATATGTGCAAACTATCCAGACTCGGGCGGAGGTGTCTGCTTTGCTGCAGCTCGACCAATATATCGATCTGGTCATCCCCCGTGGAAGCAACGCTCTCGTTCAGAACATACAGAACAATACGCGTATCCCAGTTATGGGCCACGCAGATGGAATCTGCAACATGTTCTTAGATGATACCGCCAATGTTACGAAGGCCGTCAGAGTGGCAGTGGACTCGAAGGTCTGCATCGATATCTTGCCAGTCATTGGACACTTGCTCATCACGTTCACAGACGGACTACCCATCAGCTTGCAACTCCTTGGAGAATCTTTTGGTGCATACCTCGGTGCTCAGCACGGTGTGGCCAGAGGTGGCCAAGGCGCTTGTAGCTGCCGGAGTGCAGTTGCTTTGCGACGAGCCTACGCTTAAGGCCCTGACCACCATCTACCCTCCACCGCAAAACTTCTCCACTCATTTGAAAGCGATAACACCACCATTTGACGCATATGCCACGGAGCATCTGTCTCTTACTCTATCTGTGACGGTTATCCCCTCACTAGACGCTGCCATTAAATTTATCAATGCACACTCTTCTCACCACACCGACAGCATTGTTACTGAGAATGACAGTGCAGCGTCCGCATTCTGCCGGGGCGTCGATTCAGCTGGGACCTTTGTGAACGCCAGTACACGCTTCGCGGACGGCTTCCGATATGGCTTCGGTACGGAGGTGGGCATCAGCACAGGCCGTATCCATGCGCGCGGCCCCGTGGGGTTGGATGGACTCGTGAGTTACAAGTACATGATGCGAAGCCAGGGCGAGAGAGGCCATATCGCAAGCGAGTTTGGGACAGGCGAGGGCAAAAAAGCTTTCAAGCACAAAGATATCGATGCGCGGTCTGTGCCTTTCTGAGTTTATGTATATATGTTCAGCACGATGGGATACATGGAATGCACGCCTTTTTACATACTCAAGCATCGTCATCGAGCTTAGCTTTCTTCTCTGAAGGGCTCCCAGCGCCGCCGTCGTCAGCCTTTCGCTTCCCTGAAGCGGTCGTCTCGGTGGTTTCTGGAGCCTTTTTCTTTCTTTTGACCACCATCGATGTTAAGTCATTCACGGGCAAGGCTGCTGCTGCTGTGCTTGTGATCCCACCGTTGAGCTCTTGATCCAGGACCTTCTCAGCCAATGTGGGCGCAGATATGCCGAGTTCTTCAGGTGAGGTCTTGAGCTCCTCCACCTTCAGCGCCAAGTCCTCCTTGAGTTCTTGTAACTCTTTCAACTCTCCCTCGATCTGCGGTTTTGTCATGTTCTGGACCAGGTCATCACGAACCAGCTTTCCACCAGTCGATTTTCCCTTTCCCTTGCCACTCGGGGACGCGGCGGGGGCTTGGCCGCGGGACTCTGGCTTCAGCTGTCCAGCCAGGCCGTCGCGCAACTCAACCGAGCGCGCTTCAACGCTCTCCAGAGCCTTTTCCGCATGGAGGATAGCATCTGATAGGCGGCCTGAGGTGAGGTCGAGTACCATGCTTAGCTTGTAATGGGCCTCTGCAATTTGGCGGGAGGAGGTAGGGAGGAGTTCATGCTTGAGCTTGAGACCAACTTCGTAGTCCAAAATCGCCTGGTCGAATTTTTCTGTAATGGTGATCAACACGCATGAAGAAGAGTCGTAATAAAGCAAAATACCTGTCTCCAGCGAAATATCACCCAGTGTGATGTATGTGTCTGCAAGCTTGAGTTTGACTTCGTCGCTATCGTCTTTTCCTTTATCATAAATCGCTCTCGCGAGGTCAAGCACCTCCCACGCGGCGTTGAAATCATCTTCGGGTTCAGCACCTTCCTCCTCCTCGTCCTCTTCGTCGTGATCTGCTTCAGCCTTGAGCTTCAATGCCTCAGCAAAGAGGTCCACTGTAGGCTCCTCTTCCTCATCGTCATCTTCTAAATCCTCAGCATCTCCGGAGAACGACAGTATAGGACCACCGGAGCCTGAACCAGACGCTGTCGATCAATATTCAGTCAGCAACGTTCATGAATACAAGCCTGCTGCTAACGCACCTTTAGTATCAGGCTCCGGAGTACCGTCTTCCGGCTGCTCCTTTCCGAGCACGTTCGACTGAGAGATGGCATTCTCTAAGAGTGCCTTTCCGTACGCAAAGTATAGATCGGCGCTCTCTAGTGCGTCTTCGCCGTACTTCTCGGTCCTGCGTGGCGAAGCGAATCAGCGAGACGTGGAATAGAGCTTCAAGACGCGACAAACGCTAGTTCAAGGGCAGTCGCGTAGTGGTCTACGGATTGTTCATATTTTTTGAGCGCAAAGGCGCGTTTTGCTTGGTCCACGGCTTCCTGGATTTTTGTGACAGCCGTGTCTATGGGGGTATTTGATGTGTTGTGTTCCCTGTGTATTGCTGGTGTAAGATATGGGCTTCCAACTAGTTGTTGATGGAACGCACAAAGACATTAGTGGGAGGGGATACGGAGGACTTTTGGATTGATGGGTTGACGGCAACGGTTGAGTCTACAACGCGCATGAACAGACGCGTCTGCATCAACTTAGCCAAACAGAGGTGCAATTCACTCAATATCAATGCAGCAGTTGCAATTGACATTACTTGTAGTTGATAAACGGAAAAGGGTATTACAATAGAACAGGAATGTTAAAAAGTGAGATGATTACAGAGTGATAAATCCTTGCAAAGACCATGAGTGTAATTAAATGAGCGAAGTGGATCCGTTTTGTTGTCCATTAGAAGTTTCTGGATTGAAACTCGATCCAAACGCCCCTCCATTGAATGCACCAAAGGGCGCCCCATTCGGCGCCCCATTTGGTCCTAATGCGCCAGTGAAAGAGGGAGTAGAATTTGAATTGGCAAATGCGCCGGTTGCCGCACTGCCATTTGGCACTCCTGTCGCATTGTTCGAGTACATAGACTGAGCACGGAATGGATTCGCTGCCCCTCCTGTCATCTGAGGCCTGAGACCACTACCCAAGCTTGATACGAATGCTCCTGTCGGCTGCGCATTCACACCGGTGGGCTGGGAGCTGAAAGCAGTGTTGCCCATGAATGAACCATTCCCAAATGCTGACGGTGGCGAAGATGTGCCGGTAGGAGGGTTTGCGCCAGGTGTCCCGGGGCTAGAGCCCGGAATAGGTGGCAGCGACTCCAAGAGCGAAGCGCCGAAGGAGGATGAAGGCTTGAACGCCTTGAGGCCGCTAAAGCCCGTCATCTGTGGCTTGAGTGTAGGAGACATAGAAGGCGCAGCACTGCCGGAGGTCGTCGTAGCCCCGGTAGGCTGGGTCGAAAGGGATGAAAATATGGAGTCCGAAAATCCGGAGCTGGTTGTGGCAGTATTCTGCGCATTCAGGAACGGGAATGTCCCCGAGCTGGCTTTGCTCTCGCCTGCTTTGTTTTGAGAGAAAGAGGATGCGACGCTGGCCATACCAGTACCCGTGTCGTTCGTGGGTCCAGCGTTAAAAGCGCCGAACTCACTGGGTCCCCCAAGTGATGTTGTTTGTGATCTCGGTTGCGTGGCTTGGCTGTTCAGGCTGCCCCCATTCATGTATAATTCCATCATCGTTGGGGCCTTGGGCACCGGCGGTGCCGGTGCCACAGGGACTCCGAACGGATTGCGTGAACCCGTCTGATGGGTTTTCACGGGTTGCGCTTCTGGCGGTGATATTGCGGTTGAGGCAGGCCCGAATGTCGTTAATGGGGTCGAGGCAGGACGGGCGGGAACGTCAGATGGATTCCGCGCCATCGATGAAAAGGCAGAAGAGGAGTTGAAAACTGAATTTTGCGGCAAGGCCGAGGGCGCAAAGGGTGAAGGCTGGTTCGCATTCATTTGGAAAGGGCTCGACGTGTTCTGTTGCTGTTGCTGCTGTGGTTGGCCAAATGGCGACGCGGGAAAGCCAGTTGTTTGCGGCATCATCATACTCTGCCGGAATGGATTCGAACCAGTTGCCTGTGCCTGCAAAGGCTGCAGGAAAGAGGTGGGCTGCGGCTGCAATGGCTGCTGGAACGAGGTGGTTTGTGCTTGCAATGGCTGCTGGAATAAAGTGGGCTGAGCTTGCTGGAAACCCGTCGGCGCTGATTGCATTTGTGATGGCAGAAAAGAGGAGAATGGTCGATGCTCTTGCTGCTGCTGCACCTGCAACCCGAAAGGGTTTGGTTGGTTCATCGGTTGGAAGGCTGTCATCTGCGGCATCATAAACCCCGTGGGCTGTGGTTGCATGCCGGTAGGCTGTGGACCAAAGGGGCCAAATGGATTAGGCGGCGCTACTTGTTGGAATTGAGCACTCGGACTGTCAAAGTGGAGGTGCAGATTTAGTAGGGGTATTTTACTTTTATATCAGAAATACGCACCTGCCAGTCTGTGGGTTAAACATAGTAGGCTGCTCCTCCTCTATCGCAGAGAAGAAATCTTGCATGGCCTGACTGTTGGCTGGCTTTGCAGCTTGAGCAGGTTGCGAAGAAGTCGAGGGAGCTAGATCGCATTGTGAGCTTGAATGTCTGCGAATGAAAACGTTTGACGTACATCTCTCTGGCTTCTGAGACTCCGCGAAAGCAACTTTCGCTCGACCTTTGGAGCTTACACTGCCGTTTGCACTTCCACTTGCACCATTTTTGGACTCTGCTGCGCGCGAAGTGTTTTTGTCAGCGGCCGCTTTGTTTGCTTTGTATTCAATTCGATTTTGCTCGAAATTAGGATCGTTCAGATATTCTTCCAGAGCACCCGCAAGTGATACCGGGGCCTAAAAGTAATAAGTAAGCATGTGCGTTGAACAATAGGGAAGCCGAGATGGTACACACGTGCTTGAGGTTGGGCACAGGAACGTTCACTATGTTCTGAAGTTTCTTTGCCACAGTCAAGAACTCTACGACTTTTTCCGCCTGCTTGCAGAACAACCTATATATCGCAAGAGCTTGCTCGGCATCTGAATGCGACATCTCAAAATAATGCTCTAAAAGGATCGTTAGATTGGGCCGAGAGTAAAGGAAGAGAGCGCACCGAGCACATTGATAACACCCTCGTTTCCGGCTTGGAAAAGAATGAGCAAGTCCTTGACAAGCATTCGAAACGCTACAACAGTGAGCTCATCTCCCAGATCGTCCATGTAAAACTAGTAGGAATCGGAGTTCAGTATGGCTGGCAATCATTAACCATACAAGCACATACCCGGCATTCTACCAGCGCCTCGACCATCCGTTGAAGTACTTTTGTTTCTCTAAGGAGGCCCTTGTCCACTGTCATCACTCTCAGTTTGCGGCCCATGATGGTCTTGCTTCTCGTATGCCCTTGGCCCTCAGGGCGTTCTGCTCGATAGGCCAAGTCCTTGTCCTCTTCGATCGAACTGGTATTACGCTGGTCACGGTTAGATTCGGATTGGACGTGTATGCAATCGTGTTTCAGATCTCGGTAGGCCCGTATGCGAGAGTCTAGGTATATTGCATAGTGCTGTAAGTTCTGGGGTGTGTTGTAGCCTAGTCACATCAAAATGTCAATGTTGCGAGACTCATAGTCCAATACAAGGCATACCTTCCCAGTTGCCACCTGAGACGTTCTTCAACCGAAGCACTTCAGAGGAGGACAGATATGACAGCACGTTATCCGTAGCGCCGTTACGAAACATTGTATGCAGCACTATCAAAGCTTTGAACACAACCTGGTTGGTCACGTCAGGTTGACAAACGGGACGGGGCGGAGCAAGTGCGTACGATAGCGTTGGGTTCTCGAAAGCGAGGGGAGAGCGCCTTGCACACGTCGTGGACAGCACCATCCTCTGACCAAGTAGCCGCGAGAATGGTGTCTAGATACTGGGGCATCCTCAATGTTTGCGGTGCATACGTGGATAGACTTTGCACATACTTTAGGTTTGGGAGGGGCTGCTTTCGGCTTGCAGGCGAGCTTGACCACTTTGTCGTAACTGGACATCGAAAGTTTGTTTCGAGAGAGGAAAGGGGGATGAAGGCCTGGCTCAGCCCGCTGGCTGTGTTGGTAGCAGATCAGTTACCTCAGTTACTATATTCGATCCAAAAAAGTCAGCTCATTTCCTTGCACATTGATTGGCTTCAAAATACATACCAGGTGCGGTTTACGATCAGTAAAATGCTGGTACTGATACGTATGAAGAAGAGGAGCTGAGCAACAAATAAACGCAATATATTATTAATGAAACTCAATTAGCTTGGGATTTGCTTGGGACCATGTGATGCTTGTACTGACATGCCGGCGGCTAAACGCAGAGACTCTGCAGGCCGCAACTGACCCTTGCAGCCAACCATCACACTTCCAGGATCTTCGAGGGACCGGGGGTGAATTGTCGCTGCTATCATGGTCTACGCCGATATCCTTCACAATCAGCATGTTAGTCGACTACTCGTATTCTTGAGGCACAAAGGCATCACGCTCCGCCATCTCGCATTCGGCAGTGGGATTTTGGTCTTTCTCTGGACCTCCTACTTTACATTCTTTTCTCAGCCTCGTCGGGTGCAAACTGCCTTGCCAAGCTCTGCGATTCTCCGCCCAGCAGTGGAGCCTACGACGGAAGAGTGGCACAATCGCGCGGAGCAGGTCAAGGCCGCTTTTGTGCACACCTATCGAGGGTACGAGGAGCATGCTTGGGGATACGACGAGATAAAGCCGGTCTCGCTGCAGCCCCAGAACAAGTGTGTACTTCAGTTCCGCGCGGGCTGAATGCGATTCGCTGCTAATCGTGGGTACACGCCTAGCTTCAATGCGTGGGGAGTCATGATAATAGACAGCATGGACACAATGTACATTATGAATCTTCAAGACGATTTCAAGCGCGCGGTGGCCTTTGTTGAGCAGTCCACATGGGATGTTGCGGAGGTATGCTAATCTCAATGCTGCGTCGAGCCAAACCTGTTGACGATGTGGAAAGGGTTACTATGCTCCCTTCTTTGAAACTACGATCCGATATCTTGGGGGTCTTCTTTCTGCCTATGCTTTGTCGGGGGAACCCATCCTGCTCAAAGGCGCCGATGTTCTCGGCCATTTGTTGGCACCTGCCTTTCTGACCCCGAGCAAGATGCCTGTTTTCGCCGTATCTACGACGAAGTAAGTCCGCACACGACTGCAGACATACCTGTGTTTATTTTGCGATCAGACATGTGAACCGTGGCGGCGAAATCGGTTCAATAGCCGAAATAGCAACGTGCCAGATGGAATACTACTATCTTGCCAAAGCGACGAACAAACAAGAGTTCTTCGATCTGGCGAGTGGTTTTGTCTTGGACGATAATCATGATGCTAAGTGTATCCATAGGCTCATAATGTAAACAAGCAATTGTACAATGCGAGCATCGACAACATGGGAGGCATGCTTCCCACGCGATGGAGCCTCAAAACGGCGCAACCCACTGACAGTGCGTGGTTTCTTGAGCATGGATCTCTCAACGAGGGACTAAAATCTTCGCTTAGCTTCGTTATCTGTTGGCGCCATGGCCGACTCAGCTCATGAATATCTTCTCAAGCAATATCTGATGACAGCCCAGACCGACAAGAGGAGCCTCGAACTATGTACATCGAGGAATCGTTTTCCCGCAGTACCGTGCTAATACTTCCCGATAGACCTCCAAGCTACCATGATGATTCTCACCCAACTCTTCTACATATCCCCCACGCGCCATCTAGTGTACGTCACCGGTGAGTGACCCCGCCCAAGCGCAAATGAGATTAATCGTCGTCGTACTTATGACCCCCACAGACACCATGTCCGAGCGGTTCGTGCCCACACACACATTCGAGCACTTGAGCTGCTTCCTGCCGGGCCTGCTCGCTCTGGGCGCCCACACGCTCCCCCTCGACGACCTCGCGTCCATGGGCATCGACCTGGACGCCCTCTCCCAGACCTTCAGCCCCGACGCCCGCGCGGGCTACGCCAAGCTCAAGGGCTTCAACCTCAAAGACGTGCACATGTGGGCGGCGGAGAGCCTCGCACAGACCTGCTACCTGACCTACGCCGACCAGCCGTCCGGCCTCGGCCCGGACGAAGTCATCATGTACACGTCGCCGGACCCCGCCAAGCAGCGCATCAAGCAGGGGAAGAGCGGCGGGGAGAAGTGGGTCGACACGTTGGTGCGGTGGAAGGCGAGCGGGAGCAGGGGCACGCCGCCGGGGCTGCAGATGCAGGCGCCTGTCATCTACACGTCGCATGACCGCGCGTTTGGGCCCGACAATGGGGGGCCGCTCCGAGATTACGCGCTCAAGAAGACGGGGTATCTGCTCAGACCTGAGGTGCGTCGCTCGTCGAATGTGTTTTGGTCCATGTGATCTTTTGGCTCACCGCGACTGGCTTGGGTTAGACGCTGGAGTCGATATATCTGCTCTGGCGCATCACGGGCGACTCGCGATGGCGGGACTATGGCTGGAACATATTCGAAGCCATCGAGAAAGAGACCAAGGTTGATGGAGGCTACACGAGTTTAAACAACGTGCAGTTCTCGCCTGCGCACCAAAGGAATGAATTGCCGAGGTGAGCTCTTCCTTCCCAAATGCTGCACAATTGCATAACTCATTGATTATGATTAATTCTCGTCCCTGCGTTCGCATTTGGAAGTTACTTTTTGGCGGAAACGTAGGTATTTTCTCTTTTCCCTCTCCGGAGCATTAACTGATTATAAAATGCCGATGCCGATGCAGGCTCAAGTACCTGTATCTCTTGTTTACGGATGAGGAAATTATACCGTTGGACACGTACGTGTTTAACACAGAGGGACATCCGTTCCCTGTGTTCCAGTGGACAGAGGAGCAGAGGAGGGAGTGGGGTGCGCCATGAAATATAGATACGTGTAACATCTACAATAGGCCTGACTCTCAGCGATATGACATTATTTAATTAGCCAGGTATTGCGAAAATTGCTTTTGGAGACCACCACGCGTACGAAAGGAATGTAAATGTCGATCAACGACTCCTGGTCTATGGCTGCAAGCGTAATCTCTCGGACGACATTCTCTTTTATGTTCCGCGTTGCTGTCAACAGTATTTATAGTGCACCAGGTGCAGCGGCCCGGGTGTGTCGTGGCCGATGGGTACGTTGACATCGGCGGACCGTTTGATGATATCATAATCTGGCGCATGCTGGCATCATGAATCAATCGCGGAGGTGAGGAGCGATTAAAATTATCACTGGAACTTAGCTCGGACACTCTCCACTTTTCTCCACTCCATAACGTCAACGTCGACCAACACTTCGATGTCGATGCAGCCTCAAATTTTGTATCGGTTGATTGGAGAGGATATTATTCAGTACGCGTGTTCAATGGAACCGTTCAGTTCCAGCATTCATATTGTGCACTCTGGCGGCCCGCGGGGATGGCTAGGAACGGCCCTAGACGACGTCGGCGGACCGTGCCAAGAACATGATGTCACGACTTGGTGTAAATTGCAATCTAATCTATGTACTCCATGAACGCACGAGCTTATAATTAGCATTTGATATATTGTCTGCTTGGCAAAACACCACCAAATGGAACCAACACACTCCAATACACTCCAAGACGCTCCTGAGCACCACACCGCACTCACAGTGACTCAAAATGACTCCACCAATGCCCCACACTCTCGCAGAGAAATAACCCCCCTGGGACCTAAGTACCTCGGCTTCCCGCCCGGCCCGGGCGGCTTTGTGCCCAGCTTCCGAGCGATTCTGGCCCGGAAAGGAAATGCCTTTTGGAGCCTCGGGCGTGTCTGCCCCGATTTGGCACCGTCTGTCTCTATTTGGCATTCGTAGCATCTTTTTGGGCTGTGGCCGCGTCTGAGCAGGTTCAAGCAGATCGGGGCGCCGCGATTTGCAGGGCTTGGTGTTACGAGCCGAAAATGCGATTTTGTTGGTCCTGTCTAGAAAGTGTTCTAACAAAGTGCACTTCTTATGCACAGGACCAGGCGAGACAACATAAATGGCTAATTAAAGTGCGGTCGACGGTGGTCGGTACAGTAAGGGGTGATAGGGTAACCATATAAGCTTCTGAAGCGGAAATTCGCAAGGCTGATCCGTGCTGTCACTGTGATTGGCTAATGCTGTGTCCGACACCTCCGTCGCCAGCTATCTATATTACTTTTGCCGCCACATCAGTTCGGTAACGAGCCTCCCCACCGCTCCCTCCCCACCCACAACCTCTGAACGTCGCAGCGGATACATATACAAATATCACGCGCACTCGAGCCCAAAGAACGAAGGAAATCGACTGAGAAATGGCGTTTCCCGGTGCAGGATCCGGATTGACGCCGCCATAAGCGGTCCCTGACGGAATTGCACACGTATGAGCGATCTAACATACGGGGTTGCTTCTATGTGAAGGGGGTTGCGACCTTTTACCAAGGCCCATCCCCAAAGTTGTACTTGCAGCGGGGCCAAGACTGTCCAAGACCCGGATTGTACAATCGCGAGGGGCTTTCTCATTGGCCAGTTGAGGCATTTTAATGCCTAGTGTGGCCTAGTGGGGGTTGCTTCCTTGACATCTCAACACCGAGCCTGGCCCTTGGCGGTGGTCACGGGCCGGGCCGGCTTGCTGCGGGCTTCCCCACACTTCCCCACATTATCAGATAATAAGCAACAATAAACAACGCCACTTGCGTCGCCGGCTTTGTGAAAAGCGCTGATAGACACTATCTAATTCTCTACTTCCCCACATCACTATCCCTCCCTCATACCCCCTCCCCTCCCCAGTAATGGTCGCCTCACTCAAAGTCGGCGAGTTCGTCGGGTCGTTGGACTGTGGCACAACGTACGCTTGATTACGTCCACTGTATACTTCCCGACATGCCCACTGACGCCCACTCACAGATCAGCCCGGTTCATCATCTTTGATCGATACGCCAACATCATCGCGCAGCACCAAGCAGAGTTCCCGCAGTACTACCCACAACCCGGGTGGCACGAACACGACGCGGAGGAAATTCAGCAAGTGTGCGAGTCGTGCATATCAAAGGCGACAGAAAACTTGGAGAGCAGAGGTTGGTCGAGAGACAGTGTTAAAGTTATCGGTGTGTGGATTCCGCTGTGCTGCAGCCCGATGATCTATATTGACATCGATGACCCATAGGTATCACAAATCAGCGGGAAACCGCAGTTGCATGGAGTCGCAAGACTGGGAAGCCATTGCACAGAGCTATTGTTTGGACAGATTCAAGAACAAAGAACCACGTCGCTCATTTCGAGAAGAAGCTTAGAGAGGAGGGCCTTTGTGGCAAGAAGGGAGATGCGGCTGTGGACAAGCTCCGAGAGATGTGAGCTTGCATGTGTTACCTCCGCGACCCCACGTGCTAACGTCCAGTGCAGCACCGGTCTACAAATATCAACCTACTTTTCTGGCATCAAGGTAAAGTGGATGATAGATCACGATGACGCTGTTCGCGAGGCGCACGAAAACGATGATCTGCTCTTCGGAACAATCGAGTCCTGGATCGTCTACGTGAGTCCATCTATGCACCTGCCCATCTTACCGTTGCTGATGGATGTGTCCTCTAGAACCTCGTGGGCGGCGTGAAGAAAGGCCTGCACATCACAGAGGTCACCAACGCCTCCCGGACACTTCTGCTCAACATGAAGACGCTTCAGTGGGATCCGGCACTGCTCGACTTCTTCGGCATCCGCAAATCGGTCCTGCCCACCATCGTCTCCTCATCGGAAGTCTACGGGCTCATCGACGTTGGACCTCTCAAGGGTGTCAAGATCGGCGGCCTCATCGGTGATCAGCAGGGTGCCCTTGTCGGGAACAAGTGCCTGAACCAGGGCGAAGCCAAGTGCACGTACGGGACCGGAGGATTCTTGCTGTTCTGTACAGGATCGGGGATCGTAAAGAGCAGCCATGGCTTGCTCGGCACAATCGCGTACCAACCAGGCCCCGGCATGGAGCCCGTCTACGCGCTGGAGGGCAGCATGGCCGTCGCGGGCAGCGCCATCAAGTGGTTGCGCGACTCCATCAAGCTCATCCCATCGGCGGAGGCGGTCAACGACCTCGCCAAGGCTGTGAACTCGTCAGGCGGGGTGTACTTTGTCCCCGCCTTCTCTGGCCTGCTCGCACCCTACTGGGACTCTGGCGCCGCCGGGCTCCTCATCGGCCTGTCGTCGTACACCACCGCGTGCCACATCGCGCGCGCCACCCTGGAGGCCATCGGCTTCCAGACGCGTGCGATCATCAACGCGATGGAGCTCGACTCGGGCGTGTCGATGAAGCACCTCAAGGTCGACGGCGGGGTCACCAACGGCGACATCGCGATGGAGATCCTGGCCGATGTCGGCGGCTTCGACGTCATCCGCCCCGAGATGCGCGAGTCCACCGCGCTCGGCTCCGCGCTCCTGGCGGGCTCGAGCATCGGGCTCTTCGGATGGGACATCTGCAAGCCGGAGACCCTCGCGGAGGTCAACACCATGGGCAGCACGGAGTTCCACCCGACCAGCGAGGCGAGCGTCGGCGAGAAGCGGTGGAAGGGCTGGCAGCGCGCCGTGCAGCGGTCGCTCGCATGGGAGGAGGGCGTCGACGATGACGAGGAGGTCGAGGGCAAGAAGGCGGTCATCACCAAGGTCGCTGAAGCCGTGGCCGATGCGGACTACAGCTGGGTGGAGGCGGCGCGCTCGTCAGGAGTTTTCTTTTCAGGGGCATGCGTTTTATCGTTGTGTGTTATGTATCGTGCATTTAGAGCATGAGGGGTCTGCTATTTTGGGCATTCATTGGGACGGCGTTGGGCTTTTATTGGGCTTTATCGCTGGGATATTATTTGCTGCCTTCGGGAGACATAGAGATTGACTGGGTATTTGTCGGACACACGTAGATTCATTACATACTTTTCGGGAGCATCTAGTTAGGGGGTTTGAAGACGAAGAGAAGTAGCTTACATCAAGCTTATATACAATCATCATAATGATATGCGTTGTACAAAAAACTTGTGTGACCCAGAGTTCGAAGCGGATCATAAGGCGTCCTCGAAAGTGTGTGCATGCATGCCAAAGCATGCACAACCGTATGTCTGACCACCATGCTCTCCGCAAGCAACATGTACATAGGTATACTAGCCCTATATGCGACCTGCATGTATTGGCACACTCCTAGGCTCCAATATGGAGGCGCACTCTGGTGGCACTCAACCCAGCCACCGACGCGTTAAGGGACTGTGTGATGTTTTTACTTGTATTATTCGTTGGGTGTTTCCCGTGTAGTCCGTTCGCGCTAACTCGTGATAACGGTATCCATTTGACGAGAGAATGAACCCGAGACAGACAGTGTCCATAAAACCCAAATAAAATCCGAGAACCATAAAGCGGACAAGTAAACAACAAGCGAAGTAAAAGAAACTCTGAGACAGTGTCCATAAAACCCACAGAAAAGTAAAAGCAACCGAGACAGTGTCCATAAAACCCGAGACAATGTAAAATAACAACAAGAGACATAAACCCTTTCGAAGCGAAGCGAAGACCGGCGAACCGCACACGAAGAAACGCAGAAGAACATCGACACAAAGACACCTCGAGGACCAAAAACGAAACGCGTCGTAAAGTGGAAGCTCCGAGCACGGTGGAGAAAAATCAGGGGAGGAACCCGCGAGATGCGGAGATCGACCGCCGGGGGCCTGTAGAAGGCAGCGGTATGATGAGAAGGAGAGGGCGCCGTGCTAGGGCTAACGACCGTTTGTGGCCTTTGGGAGCCGAGGGGGCTAGTAGTGCTGGGGAGGGGATGTTCTCCTTGTCTTTAAGGACGTGGGGGCGGCGCTGGGTGAGGATGCTTTTGGGAGCAGCCGGTGCGGCGGGAGAAGTGTTCACCTTGGTGAGTAGGCGCGGTGAGAGGCGCGGGGCGTTGCCGATGGGACCAATGACGCCACCTGTGCGGAAGACCTTGCTGGGCCGAGCGATGGGCGCCTTCTGGACGGGTGGTGCGGCGACGGAAATTTTGTTGGCAGGGAGGCGCTTGACCCTGCCGATGGGACCTGTTACGCTGGCCGAGCGGGATATATTGCTGTTGCTAGTGATGTACGACTCTTTGATATTAACAGCATGGATGACCTTGGAGGGACCAGCGACGGGCGACCTCTGGACAGGAGGCGCGACGACGGGAACCTTGGTGGCGGAGAGGCGCTGGACCCCGCCGATGAGACCTGTTACGCTGGCCGGGCGGGACGAATCGTTGTTTCCAGGGACGGTGGGTTGAACTCTGGTTGAGACATACGCAGGGACGCCAGAGAGAGCTGCAGAGACCGATGAAGGGACGTTTGCACGGTCACGCGCCGCGTTCTGCTTCAGAGTCGCCAGGTGTTTCTCAAGCACAGCCGCCTTGTGGTTGGCGATTTCGATGTAAGCCTCCACCCTCCTGCTGCCAGCGATGAGTACGGAATACGTAGGCTTGGATCGCAGGGGGATGTCGGCCCGCTCAGTGTTCCGGTCATCGCCAAGATGGGCCTTTGCGACTCGGGAACCCTTTGCACTTTGGTGAGAACCCGACGATGAGAGAGATGAGACGGACGCGGGAGCTCTGTGCAGCATGGCAGATCGGTCAACACCTTCGAATCGCGCAGGCATGTCTTCCATAACGGCGTTGGGGCTGTCGCCGATACGAGCTATCGCCATTCGTGCACCGGCAGCGCGCCGCCACTGTCGGAAGGACGTCGAGGTGGAAATGGAGATTCCTCCATCAGGGGCAGGGCTCATGCTCAGCTCCATCCTCTTGTGCTCCTCCGCGTTGCTCTTTTCGAAGGAGTCGGAGTTGGTGAGTTCCACGCTCTTCTTGGCAATAGGCAAAGACGCGGTGGGTTGCACGGGTGCTTGAGGTGCTGATGGAATGGGCTCGGCGCGCTCGATAACGTCCACGAAGGACGCGGCTGGCTGAATGCTGACAGCCTGGGAAGTCTCACGAGACTCGGCGAACTTGAAGGAAACCCCCGAGACTGCTCGAGCAAGTTCTTCCGGGGTAGATGCTATTGTCGAAGAGGAGCTCGAAGCATTCATGACCTCGTCCGCGATCTGCGATGACAGAAACGTTAATCGAAAGCACAGAAAGAAAGCACAAGCGATACTCACAGAAGACGAATGCTGAAATGGAATCCAGGAGTCCGATTCAGGAAGGACGGCTGGGGGGTATGATGACGAGGCCTGTGGCGGAATTTTAGACAGTGATGTGACAACGCAGAGAAACCAAGACTCACAGATGCTGAGGGCAGGAGCGTGCCAGTGGACTTGGTAGAGGAGGACGATATCGAGGTACCGGGTCCCTTGTAGCGAGGGGGGATCAGCATTTAACAAACACGCGATGACAAAAGAAGCGGATACTCACATAGGTCGAAAGCACAGGAAACATGGCTTCCTAAACATTGAGCGAGGATTTAGCACGAGTAGTTTATTGATACAGTTGGGAAGAACGCACCAGGTCAGGCTTGCTACCGTAGCAAAGCGACTGACGCGCAGCAAATTCGACCTCAATCAAGTTGGTGGCCTGCCTGGGCTCCGGGGTATCGATATACTGGTGATGGAACGACCCGTTCCACTGAATAATTGATAATGGTCAGCCATACACAAGGGGCTGGAGGACTATACGACTTACTTTGTCATGTACCTCCCCACATTTGACTTTGCAGACGTCAGGTTCGGGATTAGAGACTCTGTACGCCTTCTTCATTTCAAGAACATGCAATTGTGACAGGTACTCCGCAGAGAGATGTTTCACTTTGGCGAATGGCGATAGTGTCTTCTTCGTATCGGCGGCTGGCTTTCTTCGAATCTTGTTCGCGGCGTCTCGAAGGAGAGATATGATAGCCATCGGGTAAGGGAGATGAGAGGGTTAGGTGAGAGAGGACAGACTCAGGAAGTCGACCGGAGATCCTGGTGAGGGATAAAGAAAGGGAGTCAACGCCAAAGTGAGGGTCCTTATCGTTATTGATAACAGTCACCCTCATATCTATATCGAGCTGATTCCGGTGAGGGCTGACCCCAGCAGGAAGCCAATTGATGGAGAAGCATCTCTGTGCTTCTCCCGTTCCTGGGCTGACCCCCAGAAGGTGGTCACTTGGTGGAGACGCGTCTCATGACCTTGAGGCTCAGCAAACATCCAGGGAATCCGTGCTTCTCCCGGTCCTAGGCTGACCCCCAGTAGAGAACCTAGGTGGTTTCAAAATTAAACTTGAGAGGCATTGAATTGTACGCTCGCGGTGGATCCAAACTTTTCTGACAACAAGCACATTAGAGGCAAAGAGAGCACTAGTACTGTGCGGCAGTTGCATCGGAGCACCGTAGCAAACTTTTCATCATTGGCAGCAGTCGAATGCCAGTGTTCAAGTCCAGTAGAGCATATAAGCTGATTTCTGTGACAATAAGAGCTTGCGCAGATGGAGTAAAACAGTGAGCATATGAGCTCTTAACTGTTAAGTAATGAGACGCGGAGAGGTTGAAAGAGTCATATTAGCCCCGTGCCACGCGCAACAACCCTTTGCACAGCTTTTGCAGCACGACGGTGACTGAACACCTTGACCCAACCTTGAGCACCACTCTTTGGCATTCACAAGTCCGCGGTTGCTCAAAAAAATCTTTTCCGGTGACCCCCCTTATCTTCTCTGCAGCCTTCAAGAAAATCTCACGATCGGTACAGTGACAAGACATTCCGATCGCATTCAGCATTGATCAATAGTGGATAGCAATTTGCAATTTACTGATCCACTTGAAAGACGGGAATGACCTCTGTTTTAACAAACAAATGCCAGTAAATCGGAATGGATGCTAAAATGGATGCTCTATCCGATCATTTACAGAAGAGAACTCTCCGAGCAGGTCCGCTTGCTCAGTGTTTCGAACTCGTAGCAGATTACTCTGTCCCCGCAGTGGGTCATTTGCTCTGCACTGAGTGAACTGATATACCCCCGGCTTCCCATCTTCCTATGACGATGGCATGCGATCCAGGACCTGAGCAATGCAGCATACTACATTACATCCGAAGTCATGACCATCTGCAGTCATGTCCTATAGAATTGACAGGTTTGACATCTTCAAGTTGTCAAACTTCTTGGGGGTCTCCCCAAGCATCCGGTCAATATACTGCATATACCGCAATCAGACTCACTCTGGGGCTCAAAAATTCAGACGCACCCTTGCACCACTCAACATCTCCACCTGTGACTTAGACTGCTTGTCCCAAACCATCACTCCTTATTTGCGAAGATCACCATGGTCGATCTCGAAGAAATCAAAGGTAACATCTTGGCCAATGTTATCCCATCTATACTGAGGAATGTTCACTGCGCCATTTGTAGCTCGCAGTGACGCGATTCTGTCAAGATCTATTCCGTATAATGGTGTGCCTGGGGTAAGTTTGCTGGCTCTGACACGCGAGGGCACTATTATATACTCTGGTCTGGCCGGGACACTTGGCATGGATGACAATCGGCCTATAAACGAGGACACTGTTAGTCCCAACTCTGGAGGTATAACTCTCGCTATTCAACTATTACTAATCGAATCGAGGCGTCATTTTCAGGTGTTTTATCTGTCATCGTGCACCAACGTGTTAACCGCGATGTGCGCGATGGTCTGTATAGACAAGGGTTTCATTAGTCTTGATGAAAGCGTTCTTGGCTATCTACCTGAGCTCGAGCGGCAACCAGTGTATGGCAATTTTCTCCGCCCTACCATGTGGTGTTGCCACCATTGACAGATCCGATTTCTGACAGCTCCCAAGGTGGCGTACTTGTGCCACGTCAGAACGACATCACTTTGCGAAGTTTGTTGACGATGACCGCTGGGTGTTCCAACCCTGTTTCTGACCGCGTGCGCAGCCAAATGGACGCAATCTCGTCAGGAAAACACCCATTTGTGATGACGGACAAGGTAGGCACGACAAGCTTGAACATCGCAATTTCAAATACTAATTCTTAAGCTTTCATCAAAAGTCTGTATACTTGGCGCCTCTGGATTGCCAGCCAGGGACCAGATGGGCGTATTCGGTAAGTGCCACATAGGGTACGAGCTGCATCATCTGACCCAGACATCAAGGCGAGCCTTGATTGGACAGGCGCACTGGTGGAACGTTTATCTAATCTAACTCTTGGGGCATTCCTCAAGAAATATATACTGGAGCCCTGTGGGGTGACCGACATCACGCAAGTGCAAACACCCTTCTGCCTGGACACACTTGATTGATTATGCCTCCACTCTATCCAGATTTGACATAACTCCCGAGATGAAAGATCGCCTTGTAGGTGCGCACTTTCGATGGATCTGTGGGAGAGTTTCGCCTCGTGGGCCCATTCACGATCTTGATAATGTGCAAAATCATCTGGGCGGCCATGGTGCATATGGCACTGCTGATGCGCTCGCGCAAGTGCTGCTCCCCCTTATCAACGAAGGGAAACACCGTAAGAGGGTTAATTCTGAACATACAGCGTGTGTCCGAGCTGAGCGGATTATGTAGCTATTACTCGGAAAGAAGTCCTCAGCAGCGCTTCTGTGAAGGAGATGTTTAGAGAACAATTGAACGAGGAGCAGTCAATGTGGCTAAACAAACCTACTGTTGCAAATCAGATGGAAGTACTGCTTCCTGACGTAGAGAAGCAGTGGGGCCTCGGTTTCATGCTGACGCCCAAAGGCATGCCATCTGGGAGAGGACCCGGATCTGGAAGCTGGAACGGTACGATGGCATGGCATAATCCACGCAGAGGATAACAGCCCACTGACTAGGATTCGCGGCAATAGGATTCACAAATACTTTGTGGCAGGCTGATCCTGTGAACGGTGTTGTGGTGAGGAAATAATCATTGCAAGCGTTGACAAACGACTGATGAATAGTGGGCAGATGCTCGCGTTCGCTCAGATGTAAGCATTGGCAAAATCAGCTGGGCTTGGAAGCTGATACTAGTGGCTCAGTTTCCCTGAGTGCGACGAATCATTCCTATCTGTACAAGACAAGTGGGAGAGGGTGGTATACTGTGGTATTGCTAAGCAAACCGACTGAATTTTGTCCCGAGCGCATCGGTTGCGATACTCATACCGGAAGCGAGAGTGGAAGTCTGTGGAAGTGATAGAATATAACACAGTCAGGTCTCAGGGTGGGACTTTCTCATCGGCCAGGGGCGAAATCCTCTGGGAAGTGGATAGCGATACGCATGTTTTATGGCAAATGGTGATGCAAGCTGCGGCACTCGATAGGTAAGGCCATGATGATTGCGATCATCAATTCGGCGACTCGGAGCCCTTGAATTTCTGAACCCATGGACATACGCCACGTAAACACTAAGCAGCTGGCTGGCGCCAAGCTGGCCCGAGCATGGTGGGACGGGGTCGCATTGAACGTTTTGGTAAGCTAGGGATGTGGAGGCGTGGTTGTAGTCTCTGAAAGTGGGCGGTAAAAATCTGCCCACGATCAAGCGGGGGTTGCACACCCTGACTCCGCAAAATGTGTGTATAACGTCGTCCAATCGTTGCACTCGTATGTCGACCGGTGAAGATCGGTGATCTTGGGAGGCTCGTCAGAGCGAACAGATTCGATGTGGGTATTGCCATGGCAGAGGGAGATTTGTCGCAGGTAGTTGAGACATGAGGTAGTGAGTTCCCAATGAGACGGTTCATCCCGTGCATTGGCATCAGAACCTGCTGTTGATTCTGGCCGAAGCGACGGATTAACGAGGGCCTCTCGTATGATGTCCAGACACTGCAACTGGTGGAACATAGCGATTGTGAATCGACGTCCTTCAGGACCCAATGAGATCGTCCCGTCCGAGCTACATGGTACGAGTGCTTTCCACTCTTGCGCGCCCATAGGCGTGTTGAGTGTATACCGTTGAGTGTCTTCGGGTTGCATACCCACTTTAGCCTGTGAGATGGGCCAGGCCATGGGATAGTCATCGCCTATGTATGCTGTACGACCTGTGAGAAGGGATTTGATGATCAACACATAACCTACTGACAGTAGCTAGGGATCGAAGTCGGCTGCCAGTAGTTCTTGGCAGCTAGCATGACGGAGATGGCAGATGTCAATGCGAGAGCGCTATACCAGCCTATCATTGTGACGAAAATGAAGGGGGCAAGTACGAAGCAAAGCCAGGGGGCCGCCAAGGCAGGCCAAGGCAGCTGGGCAGCGGCGAGATTCCTCGGCAGTGGGCGCCCTGTTTAACCGCGGCGGATGTTGCGGAAATGTTGATGGCACCGATGTTGATCCCAGTTGATCCTATTCAGTCACGGTGCCTGCAGTACTATCAATGTTTGATGACTCTTTCTCCGGCTGTCTGTCCTTTCTCCGGCCTTTTATCTTGTCCAAATAGCTCTTGTTCAACCAATTACACTCAGCACCGGTCGTCAACTGACCGTTGCATCAGGCGGAAGCTTACAAGTTACAGCCTCACGTCCCAAATTGTTTCAGGTTAGTTCTACGTGTTCTAAGTATGTCTCAGGCAGCTGCTGAAAGTAGGGATATCCGTGGGCCCGCAGATCAATCGTGACCAGGGGGCTCTGTTGGTGTTGCATCATCATGTGAATAGAATGCTTTGAGCGCTGTGGATACACATTTGCATCTTGTTCACGCCAATCATGCCTTCAGAATATGAGCTTTTACCGGCTAGCGAGCTCGCCAATAGCGGTAGCGTATCTAGATGTGAGTCGGTTCAACCAGCCATGATCGATGTGAACCTGTAGTGACCGGCAGATTCAGACGATGCGCGAAAAGTGGCCCCCTTTACCAACCTTTGGACCTTGATACCTGTTCTGCTATCCATACTTTGCACTGCGGTCAATGCGGGCATATGGTGGTATGGCAGCCCTCCAAAATTTATTGACAACACTTCGTTGGTCCGGCCATCGACGTACATGGGCCTGGAGCATCTGCACCCAATACCTGACGACGAGCGTTTGCTGCATCTGACAAACTTCCCCATCATCATGACTCAGATTAACCGAACGCAGCCTGCGCTCGTTTCACCGGACGACAGTACGCGCCGCTTGACACGCATAGGGGGGGTCTCCCCGGACGCCCGTCGATTTACAGTGTCTAACGAGGTCGGTCACTAAACATTGCCTTGCCCGCATCTCTCCAACTGACCAGCCGATAGGTATCAACCATTGCGCAATTCAGGGCCGTCGACTACGGGCTCGAGAACTGTTCGTTGCAGTTCTCCCTCCAATTGCCGCTCGGGGCCGAAGGGCTGGGTGTGGGCAACAACGCCTCTACATCTACCGTTGATGTTTGGCTTTTAGACGCCCCAATGAAGCTAGATGTTGCGAGGCTGTCTTGGGATAAGCGGCCAAAGAGACGACAGCTGTTCGAGACCATGCGCATGCCCTGGGGATCCGCTGAATCCGGGGGGCGTTCCTTCGCGTGTCCTTGGAACTCTATGCAATCCTTTGAGTTTGCATGTTCTACGGATGGCCAAGACTGTCAATTGGACTTTTGGCAGGATCCTAAGAGGCCCTATCTCGGTACGCGGACCTGATTTCCCACAATGTCGGGTAAACTCACACTTTGTTAGGAGTCACGATGCGCCAGAGCTCTAGCCTTGTTTAATCGATGCTCATGTGTATAGCTTTTCTGATGGCGTGTGCATGATTCTCATACATACATAGAGCAATTCGACTGTCATGCAGGTTGCAAGCTGTAAGCGTGCATATGTCTGCATACATCGTGACAGATAGTGACGCGGGAATTTGCATCATGACTTTTGCATACATTTAGTCTGTCCCTAACTTGACCCATAATATTCCTTCTTAAATGCCATCCATTCATCAACATTCTTTGCTGCATATCCTCGGATAGCTGACCAATCTTCGCAAGTCCGTGGGCGGGCTTCAGCGCGCTGAGCGGTGAAATTCCTGTGCGTCCAGTCGGGCGGCTCAAGCGTTCTATCAGCCGCACAAATTATGCTCTGCCTGAGGTCAGGTTAGATTAGGTTAGGGCTAGGGTCTGCATGTAACTTTGCCTGAGGTAATTCATGCAATGTTGCATGTGGGGCGTGTCGTGGGGTGTAAGGGGGCCCTTGGCCAACGACTGGGTGATAAGAAACAGGCAATGGTGTTGATGGAACATGGACACGGCAAAGATTCTGTGCTCTGGGCCGAGGCGCACGTAGCCAAAGTCAACAGGCAGGTTGTCCCACCATGTATCGACTGTCTCGTTTGCGATCCGGAAGCGCCACGATTCTTCCAACGTGAGTTCCACCGTGTTTATGGGAGGCAGTGGAAACTTTGCAGGAAAATCATCGCCAATGTATGAATACGCTAGAGATCGACACAAGGCCCAAGCAAGTCAGCGGGGCAATGAAACACAAAATTTGATATAAGCTTACTTGGCTCATGATGTGTGGCGCGAGTGGTCAACGATAACGCGATGATGAGCACATTGAGTAGCGTGAGGGGTATCACAATAAATTGGGGTTTCGATGTTATCGCGACAAGATTGGACCACATTGCAAGTAGATAGACGGAAGAAAGACAGTTAAACAGGCGCCCACAAAGATTTGATCTGCGGTGACCTGCGGTGACCCAAATTATACCCTACTACACCCGTCGAGCTTTATCCGCAGTTTGGTTCCGACTCTGGCCATGGGATCCCTTAGGATCCCTCCTGACTCCTGAGCCACCGTCGCACCTTCCCTGTTAAGGCGTCGCGACGATAGAAATTGATAGAATTTTGATGGCAAGTTACAATCATGATGATCGACAATCGCCACCGCATGCAGTGTCATTTTCACTGGTGCCTCAGCCGCGGAAAGGCAACTGTAGCGTCGAGTTAGTCGAGGTTCGCCCACCCGATGTGGTCGGCAGCCCCTCCCGCTCAATCGACTGATCTACTTCCGCACAGGTAGGGATTGTATTGGAAGATCGCTATCCGGCAAATCAGTATCCTTAAGCTTGCCTCCGTGCCTGTCGTTTGCGCGACGCAGTAGGCGAGTCTGTCATCGGACTTGGGGGCTTTTGGCACGGGCTACCATAGGCTACCATCCGCGTGTCCGACTGTCTGGTGCGAGCCGTTAATTATGATCCTATCACAGTTCCTGAGCAAATTGGGCGTTATTGGTCGGGTTTCACGGCCTCAGGCGAGTATAAATATGAGAGAGCAGATCGTCACTATCAATCACCCAGTTGCCGCTTCTCCTCTCTCGGTCAGCCTCATCTCCTACCCTCTCGTACCACCCAAACACCATGTTCATCACCAGCATATCATTTTTTGCGATTGTTCTTCTGGCTACTGTAGGCCATGCAGCCCCTGTACCTGAAGGTAAGATTTGCCACCAACTGCATATTTGCATCTCATCTCATCTGATTTGATTTCTGCCTAGTTGACGGCAACCTAAACACATTACGGAATTTCCGACACGGCGCAGACGCGGACCTCAATGTCCTGAGAGATTTCCGACGAGATGCAGACGCAGACATCAATGTGCTCAGGGATTTCCGTCGCTCCGCGGACCCCGTGCGTGAAGGTGAGATTTGCCACCGACTGCATGTTTGCATGTCATCTAATTCAATTTCTGCCTAGTTGACAGCAACCTCAACACATTACGGGATATCCGTCGTGATGCAGACGCAGACATCAATGTCCTGAGAGATTTCCGACGAGATGCAGACGCAGACATCAATGTGCTCAGAGATTTCCGTCGTTCTGCATAGGACGTGGGAGTCCTCCAAGATTTCTAGATGCGAGCCCGATCTTGTGGAGCGACAGCACCGTGAGCGTGACACTGATACGCCGAATGCAGTGGTCTTATCTTTCCCCAAACACAATATCTCTAACTTATCAATCACGGACAAAGCTACAAGTGTACTATCATCCCTCATATTTTTTGCGTATTTTATTCCTCAGATTATTATATTTTCATTTCGTCGAAATCGGGGGGTCTGGATGTTTGTCACATTAATACTTGTATTATATTCATGTGATTACTGATATTCAACGTGGGAGACGCACTTGAACTTGGGCAAGATGCATACGATACGGTTGAGAGCATGCTAGATATAATTTTTACTTGCTCGAAGTATCCGCCAGCCAGCCAGATGCATATGGTGACCTTTCCCTCAATCGGCCAAACATGTACCCAGGGACACTTACGATTCATGATCAAATCCTCATTTAATTGCCCGGTGTTCATACTGATAGACATTTCTTCCAGCGTTACAATGGCGTAGGCCGGTCCGGATCGATGTGCCACTAGCTTAATATTGCCCCGAGACAGAGAACGCAGAGCGAGATTCAAGACGATTATTGCTGACACTCCCACTGCGAGAGACTGCGAGCCCTCAGCCAATGCTCCAACGCATCAATGAAACGCGCCATAATATATCCACGACTTTGCATTCCCAGTGAGAATATTGCTCTCCTGCTGCAGCCTGTCCGTTAAGGTGCTTGAGGACCGGCCAAGAGGGGAGGAGCGCAGATTGATGGCAAGGAAGCAAAGAGCTCGACGAGCTGGTCAGACTGACGAGGAGCCAAGAAGAGCGTGCCCCATGTGGCCTAAGACTCGGATGGGCCACACAGTCGGCCACACAGCACAATTCAGGGGGCGATCAGCAGCTGGACAGTATCACGGAGTGATTTCCCATGGTCCGGTACGGTTCGGTGGAAGAGAAAATCGCGGGCTTTCTCTGTTTCACTGTGCCAAGTTTGTATCAGTCGTACTTATCTCTGGTCTGGGTCTCAATATGGCGACGTCAAAGTTTTGATAAGAATTGCACTGCTTGCACTCTGGTTGGAATCGACGACGAAGCGATATGCATGAGCATTGAGCTCTGGCCAAAACCCTGTCCGGCAGATATTATTGATGACTGAGCAGTTGGTGTGTAGTCTCGGGGGTTCTTGCATAACACAGTGGCAGAAATGAATCCAGCAAGGATCGCCAGGGATGTTGGTGGTCACTAGTAAAGAGTTCAGTTTCTTGACATTTTCATTTTCAGCCCAGCCAGGAACCAAAAAGAAGCGTGCCTTGAGTGTGCCATCAAACAGATTAGACGTTTACTTTCCTCCTCCTCCTCCTCCTCCTCCTCCTCCTCCTTACCGGAATATTATACAACACACTGCCTCGTCGTAACAACCCTAACATAGCCTTTACTGCCATTATAGGCATAGCCCGCGCTGAATTTGAAGGCCTCTTTTAATTATTATTGCACAGACAAGGAGACACACTTTTACTCTTGGCTCCAACTTGGCCCCATGAATAGGTGCCCGATCGTCAAAAAACCATCGCTGCACGGTCAGCCTAGTGTTATTTGATTTGGGTCAGTGGGCCACCAGTTTCAGAGTATGTCGCATGCGCCCTTTGGAAAAACAGGGAAGATATGCCAAGTAGAATAGACTTATTAGTAGTCCTGTCAGTTTTGCTGAAGCGTCAAATTTGACGACTTAGGAAAATCGACAATACATCTTTTGGCTGATCATTTTGCCACCTGTAGAAATAGATCAAAATGTCATTGGGTTGTCACCACAACTCATTGACGCAAAAGAAGGATGGGACGAACATTCGTATTCCGATGCGATCCTGGGCCCGTTGACGGGCGTAGGGGGCATGTCGGAAGTACCATTACAGACAGTGCCAATGAGGAACACAATCACCTCATTGACAGGGTGAACCCCCAAAAGCCAGACGCGCAAAAAAGGCACTTTGCGTAGAACTGAGGGTCGGTAGCGTCCTTGTTGACGCTAATATATAGTGGCGCATCTCAGCGCATGAGCCATTGACCCGGGATTCCCCAGATTGAGCGGGGTCACTGCATGGGATACAGTGACACTGGAATCATACAAGACGTAGGGCAGGACCGCTAGGAATCCTGGATGTCAAGGAAAATCTCGACGAGGCGATGAGGTGGTCAAGACTGAAGTCAAGTAGGAATCTTTAAATCAGAAGCCGCTCAACCCTAGCCTAGCATACAGGGTGAAAGACACTTGATCATTTGTTTGTGGTTGGCATCGCGGAAATGTCTTCTCAAACGAACATCGCCTGGAATCTCTAATGAAAGAGCAGCCCTGAGATGATGGGCAGGCCGTGAGATAATATCGTTCAGATGCACATATGACTTGACATTGGCGAGCGAAGACTTCAAACATGTTCTGATAGTAATAGCGGCAACGCCACTGTAACATAGGCCAAGTCAATTTCGTATGTTCGATCACGGTGACATTCGGCTACATACCCACAATGATACCACTTTTCATTTTTTCGTGAGCTCGTCCCACTCAGGTAGACAGAATGTGCCTGGTAGTGCGTCCCAGAATTTTACACGCCGTTCGTGCGCTCCTCGGCCACCCACCCAATGGGCCAGTGAAAGGGCAACGATTTCCGCAGCTGAGTCTGAAACTTGGAGCGCTGGGCAATCTTCTGCAGTAACTTCTGATTCACATGGCCGCTGGGGCAGTGTCAGCATGCATTTAAAGACGGAAGAGTGCGCAGACAGGGCGCTGCGATGTATTTTGAATTGTGTGGCCAGCGCGTGGAAGGCCATGTCCCCATCTATGTGCCAGAGGCCCCGCGTCATGCTCTGGATGGCGGGGGCTCTGGGGCCTCTTCAACATGCTTGCACTTGTCTTTAGTTAGTGTGGCCTGCGTTTCCATCTGGCATAAGTCTGTGATCGCGTTGCAAGAGAGGGAAATTGGAGGGTGAAGTTGATGTTTGAAGTTGACGTTTGAATCCACCTAGGGCAAGAGATTATGGTGTTAGGATTGATAAAGGTGCTGTGCACTTGTACGGACAGCTCGACCGAGTGGTCGTCTGCAGTCCTTTGGCCGTTGGCCTTACACGGTTGAGTTCCCTTCAAAGTTTGAAGGTTTGCGAGCTGTGGGCCAAAGAGACTGGAGGTGACGAGTATATTTTGTTTAAGCATATGCGTGTGCCACGGACGCCCGAGGTGCGATGGATGTGAGGGCAATACGCAGCGGGACGAGATCGAATGCGCAGCCCGCAGCCCGCAAGTCGCAAAACCCTGTTCAAGCGTCTTGGCTCTTGAGCTGCTTTATGAACTCCGCGTCTAGATCCCTGCGTCCGGGGTTGCATAGTTACTCGATAGAACGGTCTGCAATTTGCATGCGCATGCCGGGCTCGATTCACGAAGTCGTCCGTACTCGCTAAGACTCGAAAAGGACATCCACCCAACGGAGAGTGTCCATTCGTCGATGTAATCCATTGATAAAAGGTGAATGGCGCCTCTGAAAGTCGTGGTCAGGCCTCAGAAAGGCGGTGTTTTGATGGGAAGATTATCCATGCGCATTACACATGGAAGATGCACTTTGCGTAGCGAAGCACTAAAGACACAGCTTTGCAGATCCGAGAGACCCGTTAGAGGGAATGAGAAAGAGCTGGCAGGCGGTGGCGACTTACCAATGACACGAGGTGCAGCATACATATAACAGATTGAAGCAATGAAAGACTGGCAGCAAAAGTGATATTACTTATATGCGAAAATCAGCAGTACCGATTGGTACTGAGGCATATCTCAGGGGGTTTCTTCAACCTCCACCCGCTTCGGTGGAATACTGGTGGAGCTGGTAGCAGCGGCGCCTGCTTTGAAACGCCGAATACGCGCTGCAATACCATCGCCTATTCTTGTGGTGGTGCGAGTCCGGGAAGCCGCAGCCACCCCCTTTGGGCCTCGAGATCCATTCCCGACATGTCTTTCCGCATATCTCGCCAGTTGAGCTCTGAACCCCTCATTCGGATTAACGATACCGCGTTTGGCTTTGACGATGCCTATAGCTTCTCCAGCTGTCATGCCATTCGCTGAAGTGGCGATGACGTAGGCGCAGACCACAGTGGCGGATCTGCTGACGCCCTGGAAGCAGTGGACCTGCAAGAGCGTTCCAGCATCGCGAGGGAATCTGGCTGGCAGGGACGTACCAGCACTTTGTTCGCCGGATCTTCAGCCAATGCCTCCCTGATGAACTCCGTTGTGCCATCCAGGTGCTGGAGGATATCGACGGTCCACCGGTCCTGTATAGGCACATGGTGCCTGATCATCTCCGGCATCTTCGTGGGCATGGCCTCCATGACCGAAACCATATGCGTTATCCCGAGTTTCTCCATTTCTTCCTCGTCACGGGCGGTGAAGAAATCGCTGAGGTACAGCCGGGGTAGGATGAGGGATGCAGCACGTCCGTATTTTAGACCGGGGAAATCGGTGGTGGGGGATTTCAATGGAGCGGCTCGCGCTTTCTGCCAGGACGGGGTGGGGAAGGAGAGCATGTCTCAAATGGAGGATGGTGATTTTCGGGGTGTTGGCGGTGGTATCTAGAGGAAGAGAGCTGAGGGGCGCGCGATGGGATGTACAGCATGGTGCAAGCATGCATATGGTGGCCGTTTGCGGCGGAGCTGCAAGTCACTGTCATTTAAGCGCTGATAGCAACCTTCCGTCGTCGGACAGAATGCATTGAACTTTGTCCGACACCCAACTGGACCGGGACAAGCAGCTGGCGCGCACTCATCGAACGACCAGCGCTACATAGAGGAGCTCATGTCATGCTTGTGTCATGCAGTGAAGATTATATAGCAGTATTCCGTCACCAGATCTAGTGTATTATATATGCATTATAACTATATCACTCGTTAACCGCCAATCACACATCCACTCATCAATCCAATCTCTGAAATCATGAATCTTTGCAAGACGAAACGAGTTTTTTTACTTGCGAATGAAACTCACGAGGGCGCGGCGGGCGTGGTTGTCTACCTCTTTGGACGGGCTGCACCGTGTCAATGTGTATGAAACGCAGATGTACGGAAGCCTGTGATTGAATGTGTATCGAGGAAGTATTGAGTGTTCCAGAATATTTGTATTATTTGGTACTACTTTGATTGATATTCAAACATTCGCGTTCAAGTCCTGACAGGGCTAAGTATAGAAGGCTATGCGAATGACAGACGGGTAGGATCTTCATCAGTTCTTTTCTTGTTAAGATCCCCGTTGAACACGACATACACGCATAGTTGTACAGTATATGACCGCCAGTGTTATGCAGCGAGCGTGTGTGCACGACTTATAGTGATATCTTGTCGACGTGATCTTGAATTAAGGTCCGGCAGTCATGGGCCTGTTGTGCAGCCTGCATACCGTTGGGGCGATATTAATTATATGTGCATCGGTCCAAGGCCATCAGTGTTCTTCACCACTCGTGCAAGTCCGGATGATGCGTGGAATAGCCGCGAGTCGTGGGTCGTGCGGCATGCCTAAAGGTCCGGATTGAGGTCGAGATCCAAATCAAAGAATTGTTGCTGAGGGCGAGTATCTTGTCTATAGCTGTTCCCAAGAGCCATAAGCGGCGGTTCGCCAGCTTTCGGTGACGGACTTGGCGCTATAAACCATATATGTGAGTCATTATAGCGGAGCAATTGGGAGCTAGACTTACGTCTGCCAACTGAATGCGATTCACCCAAAGTCCCTAGAGGAGCCTCAGCATTAAGACGACCGCGCCGCATTTTTTCTTCGTTGGGAAATGGGGGGAAGAAGAGAGGTGGGGGAGGTTGGCCGGGCAGGGTAAGGTCCGGCATATTTGGAGGGGCAGAAGTGAATGCGCTCAGGCTTTGCGCGTAGGCGAGCAGTTCAGGATATGGTATCGAGGCTTTCCGACGCATCAGACATGCGTATAAGGAGAAGGAGAGAAATATTCAAACCTGATTTAGCCGCTTCGATTGCTTTGCATCTCACATCGCCCTCCTCGACCATGCTCTCTAGCTCCCGTTTGCCACTTTCCAACTCGCTACAGATTTCTCTCCATCGGTACTCGAGATCGAGCACCTGCTCTTTGAGTTTCTCGATTCTTCGCTGTTTGGTTTGGTGTACGCGGGCGAGCTGAATCGCCTCAGCCAGTGCCCCGTCGCAGGCAAGAAATGAGGCTATTGACGGCGGAGGAGGTGGTTTCGATTGAGGCGGCGAGAGCGACAGGAATAGGGTTTGCGAGAGAGATTGAAGGTCATTCAACGGTTGGGAAAGGATTGCTTTCATAGACGACGGGCCAGCCCCAGGAGTTGACATGGATGTCAATATCAGAACAGCGGGCGCCTATATTGAGCAACAGCGATCGCACTCACCACTACGTTCGAGTATCTTGACTGCGGCTCTCAGCGAGCACCACCGGCTCGCCGATATTCCAAGACGAAGTATAATGTCTCAAGTATCATCTGAGCCACCACGGTGCGTCCCAGCGGTGGATATGCCGTTCGTTTCTGACTTTTGGACACAGTGGCATAACAGATCATGCAACCACGCATCCACCCCAGCGCGCCAACGAATTCTACCATGACGCTGAATCTCTTGAGCTTTCTGAGTTCGGAGAACTCCTTGTTCCATCCCGCAAGCTCGGTCAAGGCAGCGCGCAGGAGCAGCCGAACTACCAAGATGGCAATTCAATCGACTGGTTACGAGAGGAGAGTGCGGAGCGAGAGCGCGTTCGCCTTCTGCACTCTCACCGTGGTCTAAGAGGTCTCCTTCTGCCCTTCTGGGATGCATCTAGCATGTGGTTTGTGATTGTGTTGACGGGGATTGGCATTGGCGTTACCGGAGCGTGGTTGGATGTGCTGGTGAAATGGTACGTAGCTTGCTGTGATCAACGTGCTTGATAAACTTATGTGCACCTGCAGGCTGGCAGACCTACGCGAAGGTCGCTGCGATCACGGATTCTTCTACAACCAGCCTACGTGCTGCAGTGGCTTTGATGGTAAGATGTGCCAATGCTTCTTAGAGTCCTGCTCCTCCATATTGACGGGTGGGAAAGCTGGTGAAATATGCACGGATTGGAAGACATGGGGGGAGTTCCTGTCCATAAGATTTATCTTGGGCCAATCGCTGCTGCATTCTTTCGTCTACGTGACATTAGCGGTGAGTGGATTATCTCAGACGCCGACCATCCGGAATTGAGTTGTCTGCAGGTGCTATTTGCAGGAATATCGGCTATCCTCGTCAAGTCATATGCGCCCTAGTGAGTTATTTGTGCTCTAGATGACAGGAACGACCAACTGAGTAAGTTCCACAGTGCGTTTCATACCGGGAGTCAGTGCAACTTTTGCCTATCATCCCTTTCTACTCACACATTGATGCTATCCAGTACCCGAGATTAAAGCAGTACGAATTCATTTACGGACCGGTTTATGCCAATTGACATGACTTTAGATTCTTGGCGGCTATGTTCTCGACCGATTCCTCAGCCCGTGGACGTTACTTATCAAATCCCTTGGTCTTGCACTTGCTGTAGCCTCAGGATTATCGTTAGGGAAAGAGGTGATTTGAGTGATTATTGGCAGCTGACTTCCAGCTTTACTGACACAAGGCTTCTTAGGGCCCATTGGTGCATGTTGCGTGCTGTATGGCATTCTTGCTATCGAAACTTTTCAAACAATTTCGGAATAACGAAGGTGCCTCTTTAGCCCGCTATGATATTTGAGATATCTCGGCTGACGATGGCCTCTCCTCAGCTCAAAAGCGTAGACTGCTAGCAGCAGCTGCTGCCGCCGGAGTCTCTGTAGCCTTTGGGAGCCCCCTCGGAGGCGTCCTTTTTGGCCTTGAAGGTAAATGACCTAGTGCTCTCCAGAAGCAGCATAGACTGACATTCGCTAGAACTCGACACATTCTCCAACGAAAGCGACGTGATGTGGCGTGGCTTTGTGACATCCGTGATTGCGGCCATGTCTTTGCAATACGTGGACCCTTTTGGAACAAAGAAGCTGGTTTTGTTCCAGGTGACCAGTGCTGCCGGGGATAAATGGAGGGCGTTTGAACTTGTGCGTCTCCAGCCAGGGTCCATTCATGCTTATTTGACAAGGGTCATTCTTCAGGTGCCATGGACGATATTGGCCGTAGCGGGCGTAAGTGTGCCAGCTTATAGTATTTGCGGGTTGGACTCACGATGCGATGCAGGGAGTGTTGGGCTCGTTTCTGATCAAAATGAATGTCATGGTTGCCGTCTATCGCAGGAACAGCGCTCTAAACGACTGGCCAGTTCTTGAAGTTGTTTTTGCTAGCGCTATCACGGCGGCCGTATCATATCTCGTAGGTGCCACAGACTATTTGAAGTATATGACGATCTGACACCTTGCAGGTTGTGTTTTCTAGGTATTTATTCTCCATCCAGTCCACCTCAACTGCCGCGATGCTGATAGATCAAAAGGGTGCAGACATCGGAGCTCGTTGCGAACCTCTTTCAGGAGTGTGACATCAACAAGGCGGACTATCACGGTCTCTGCAAGTAAGAGGTATCTTTCTCATTTCGTTGGACTACTCTAACATGTCTTAGTCCGACTGCGATGTGGGAGAATGTCTTTTTATTGGTCGTTACCGCGTTGATGAAGATG
Organism: Athelia psychrophila; assembly: GCA_001630335.1. NCBI lineage: Eukaryota > Fungi > Basidiomycota > Agaricomycetes > Atheliales > Atheliaceae > Athelia > Athelia psychrophila. Next base: position 166,768 of record KV417550.1, on the reverse strand, counting down.
GCTCTGACTGCATGGACGTTTGGAATGATGGTGGGCATGTTGTTGAGGACGCTTTTCGTGTTGCTTATCGTTTCACGCATCAAGGTCCCTGCAGGTATCTTCCTTCCTACAATCGCTATTGGTGCATCCCTTGGTCGAGCGGTCGGTCTGTTGACGTGCGTAAAAGGAAGAGTTATCTCCACTGTCAGAATACTGATTGGCTTGGTTCATTCCAGGCAAGGCTTACATAGGGCTTATCCGACTGCCTGGGTTTTCGCCGCTTGTCCGGCAGATCTTACAGTACGCTGTGTATCACCGGGTTTCTATGCTGTTATAGGTGCATCGGCGATGCTCGCTGGTGTGACAAGAATGACGAGTGAGTGTTTCTTTCGTGCTTGCAGTGCACTGTTGACTTGATGTGCCACTTAGTATCATTGGTTGTGATCCTATTCGAGGTGGGCGGTAGAAGAGACAGACTTGAAAGCACCTACTGATATTTTGTTTTAGCTCACAGGAGCATTATCACACGTTCTGCCCATCATGATATCAGTCGTGATCTCCAAATGGGTCGCGGATGCATTTGGGAAAGATGGAATATACGGTGTCTGGATAGCGATGAGGAAGTATCCGTGTTTGCCGCCAATTCACTACCGGGACAAGGGGGAAACGGCCGCGCATATCATGACCCCCGTGGAGAGACTAGTGGTCCTCCAAGATGGATGCACTCTGCGAGACATTGGTATGTGTAGTTTGGCAGCTTCACAGGCGCCCGCCGCTGATATCTCGGCACACCCATTCAGATGACTTGGTGAAGAAGCACAAATATCATGGCTTCCCTGTCCTGCATGGAGCGGAGCTGGTGGGGTATGTAACCCGTGACAAGCTGATGATGGCTATCGAGGGACTGTTCTCCGAAGATCCTATGCCTTCGCCGGAACGTCAATGTTCTTTTTCCGACCAACCGCCTGGCGAAGAGGGCGATTTTGAAGTGTTATCTGGGCTCTTGGAAGCAGCCACAATGCAGCTGCGGAAAGAACTCCCCCAGGAACTCGTTGTAAACATGTTCCAAAAATTGGCAAGTCGCAGTTACCTTTTCTCCTTCCAGTGGATTTGACAACTTCCTTGATACAGAACCTGCGCTATATCATGTTCACCCATGAGGGTAAGCTCACGGGGATGGTAAATAAGACAGATATTGTTTCATTGCTTCACATGGATTTCCAGCATACCGCTGCGCTGTCAACCCCCCCGTAACAATATACATTGCAACTATCTACTGTAAATAACCCCAAACGTCATAAACATGTTTTCACGGCACCTAATTTACTGCCGGCAGCCGGCGGCCAGCTGCAGGGTGGATCCTTTTACCTAAAAATTAGCCTTGCCCGAGCTCCACATACAGGCGGCCAAGATGTCCGTATGTCTTCTTGTCAATTCATCCTCCCTTCCCAACCACCACCATGCCTGGAGGGACAACATTGCCAGGGGACAGCATTCCCCTTCCCGCTCTATTGATTCCCAAAGAGCACGATTACGCGCCTTCTTTTGAACGCACTCATTCTGATACAACACAACCAGTCCATTTCGAGGATGAGAGGGACGCATCTGAGGTGATTAGTGACACTGACACTGATGCGACCAACTCCTCGGATGAGTTCAATTGGGATGAGGAGGAGGAGGAAGCCAAGGAAGCGCATCGCATTGCGGGCACCAAGGCGAAGCGGGGCAGGTTATTGTATCTGGGATTCATGAAACTTGCGAGACCCGTGAGGGTCATTCTCCTCGGCATTATAGGCGCAGGCATCTTGATCGCACCCCTCGTGGTCGTTGAGCTCAAGTTCAAATCCAGTCCGGCAAGGCCCCAAGTGCATGTATGGTCGCTTTGGCTGTCGATCATATGGGCGGCTAGCTGTGTCACATATATCGTTGTCGACTCCCTGCCTCGACTGTCAGTGGCATTGATTATTTTGTTTGGTGGACAAGTAGAGCGTCTGAAGACCGAGGTTGAGGTGCGTATCATACTCGCACCTGTAAGCACACTCATTGATGTGGATGCCCTACAGTTGGTTCTTGCTGTATCAGTCTGGTTGAAGCTGTTCGTCGACATTTCGTGCGCGTGGATCGCGTTGGGAGCTCTTGTTGACTTTTACCACCCGGATGGGGGGTACTGGCCTATCATTAATCACGTCATGGAGGTCGGTTGTTGATTCGTTTGGATACTACACAATGCTCATGGTTTTCGCAGGCCCTTTTCACATCCAGCATCTTGTTGCTTGTTGAGAAACTGTTCTTGCATTTTGTTGCCATCAGCTTCCACAGGAAAGCTTTGTCGGAGCGATTGGCCGAAAATCGCTTGGGCTTGAAGGCTCTGGATAGACTATCAAATGCCCAGCCCGTCGTCACAAAGAAGTCGCCCTACGGGAAACGAGGCCACAAGAGTCACGGCACAAGCTCCATAGATTTCTCTGCACTCTACAATCGCAAATCGACAACCAAAGACCAAAACATTGGCGAGACTAGCGGTATCACTAGTCCAGAAGCAGTCCCTCAACCGACACATCACAAGGGACGCTCTGGACACGAAGACAGGAAGCGGAAGCGTAGAAAGGCTATGGCCTCGATCATTGTCGATCAAGTCGGCAGCGCCATTGGCCAAATTACGCTGAAGAACTCAAAGTTCAATAAAGCGGGGGAACTTGGGGGCTTGTCCTCTGCTCGGCGATTAGCTCGCAAGCTCTTCGCTACTTTGAGTGATGTTAGTCCCCCTCGATCTCACTTGATTGTCGACGATTTCACCCCTTACTTCCGATCGACATCTGATGCGGTGGGTGCTGTTAACCTTGGTCCTCAATCCCCACTGACTTGTACACTTGCAGCAAGAGGCCTTCGATCTTTTTGACAAGGATGGAAATGGAGATATCAGCAAGAAGGAGATGCGTGATGCAGTGCAGCGCATCTACCGCGAGCGCAAATCTCTTGTTGCTAGTCTCAAGGTCAGTCAGCTCGTTGGCCGTACTGCATCCTTTCGCTGATGCCGGTGACTTAGGATGTCAGCTCTGCGGTTGCAAAGCTTGACGCTGTATTGCTCGTGATCGTATTGATATTGGTCGGATTTGTCTGCCTGTTGATATTCAATCGCAGCGACACAATCACTTCCCTCGTGCCGTTAGCCACGATCTGTCTCGGATTCTCGTTTATCTTCGGGCACACATTACAGCTCCTTTTTGAATCTGTTCGTTATTTCTTCCTTCCTTGAGGCACACTCTGACTGTTTTGCAGCTAATTTTCATATTCTCAACCCACGTCTTCGACGTCGGTGATTTGGTGATGATTGACGACCAAGTAAGTGGTGTATGACATGCGATGAAACGGCAAGCTTACTGGTACTCAGCCCTTGATTGTCCGCGAATTTGGATTGTTTGCTACGACATTCCGTCGAACGGATGGTCAGGAGATCATAGCGCCCAACAGCCTGTTAAACAGCACGAAACTAGTCCATAATATGCGACGCAGTGGCTCAATGTACGTGATATCATATAGAATCTGCACTTTGCTAATCCATGTTTGCAGGTGGGAGACGACGAATTTGACCATTTCGTACTCGTGAGTGGCTAGCGTGACTTGAGAAAATGTGATGCAGGCTGACTGTGCCTTTTAGCACGCCTCTTGAGATTGTAGACCAGCTCAAGACAAAGCTTCGCCAGTATATCACCGATAATAGCCGTGACTGGGCTGGGTTCGACCTGAACATTGATCGCATGGAATATCAAAATGCCATCTGGCTCATTGTTGCCGTACAACGTGAGTTGTGTTCCCGCTCTCCCCGGGTGATGCTAATATTAAATGTACACCCACAGATCGTCCTAACTGGCAAGATTGGGGAGGTCGTTGGGGCCGACGTACTGCATTCATGCGTCACCTCAAGTCTGTTCTTGAAGAGCTCGATGTCAGGTACACGATGCCTGTCCAACCCATCCTGATGCCCAACAAGCCCACGTTCCTAAACATGTCGCCGCGGATGCGACCCTCCGCGCAAAATTCCGCGCAAAATATGGACAACAGGGAGATGATGGGGAACGCTGGCTCTTTTCTAGGTAGCTCCACTCTCAACCGTGCACCCACTCGTGGCCTTCGACCCGGAGACTCAAACTTCTAATGTGTGGGTCACATTACTAGACACTTGCATTTCCCCGCTATCGTTGCTTTACATAGACGCCGCCTGCTGCATATAGATGCTTTATCAATACAAATATAATACCGCTTTCAATAAACTCCACAACCCATCGTCCAAGGTTCGAGTCATTAGAGCATATTTGCAACCACCAAAATGCAAATCTGAGTGAGAATTTGATGACAGCGGAATGAAGATGTGATGACAGCGGAGTGAGGATTTGATGACAGCTGAGTGAAGATTTGATTGTGGGGCCGTGACAGCACAGCTGTAACGCAGAGCACCCTAAGTGCTCGGTGTTCAGGTGTAAAGGGTAGCGCAGATCGATTGGTCACAGTGGGTCACATATGGGTCACATAGGCTCCACGACAGCTGAGTGAGGATTTGGTGACAGCGGAGTGGGGATTTGATGACAGCTGAGTGGGGATTTGTTGACAGCTGAGTGAACATTTGAAACGCGTTGCAAATATGCTCTATTGTTGTCAAAATATGTGCATTGTCACTTCACGTGCGCTCGCCACAAGCGTGTGTTGCCGTAAAGCACGTCTCGATCGTTGATTTCTCGGTTTCACTTTTGGTGTTCCTTCCTCCCTCGATGCCATGCCGATGCATTCATGATGACGAATGAATCAGGAGAGAGCATCCCGTTCTCGTTGTAAGTATACCCCATCCTCATCCTAGGATCATGCTCAAGATTTTCAATAGTTTCGTGTCGTTGCTGCGTGAGATATCTCGGGTCGAGCCTCGGTCGTCGAGAGACAGCTCCAGCAAAAATACACCTCGAGATGTCTTCGTGAGATGGGTTGCAAATCTTCGGCGAAGATTTACACCCCTTCCGCAAGGCACGGCAGCGGCAGTTCTGCTGCTTTTATTTCCCGAGGAGGACTCGCGCCGAAAATACGGAATGCAAGAAACTAAGCTGGCGCAAGAGCTTGCAAAATGCTTTGGGGTCTCTATGAAGGGGCGGGGAGACGTTCTAAACCATTGGAATGGTGAAGCGTCTACGGGCTGTCTCGGCGCTGAGATCTGTAAGATTGCGAATAGTGCCTCTTCGGTACGAGTGACATGCTTCCCGAGATACTCGCTGGCACTGATTATTTCCATGAAGCTCGATGAAGCCCAGATAGGACCCTTGAGCATTGCAGACGTGCAAACACTGCTTGATGAACTAGCGTCAACATCTGCATTCTCCGACCGTACTTTACGCCAAAGTCACTCCCACATGCCTCGGAGCAAGAATATGATTCTTCGGGATCTCTATCAGTCTATGCCCAGCGTGGACGCTGCATTTCTTACGCAAATCATACTCAAGGACATCCGCCCCCTTCTATACCCACTTTCCGAAACGCATTACACCGCAGCATTAACCAAGTACAACAGTAAAGCTGTGTTACCCCTCACCAAGGAAGCCGCGATGATGACCTGGGACCCTACTAGACGCCTGTTGAGGACACACAGTGTCAGATCCAATCTTTACGATGCTACGCATACTTGGGAACAGCACTCGGAGACTCATAAGTTCCCAGAGCCGCAAATAGGAAGTGCAATCGAGGTAGGCCCATGACAACCATCTTGCGTTGAGACGGCATTATTGACGATGTTAAAAGATACCCAAGTCTGTTAAAGGCCGCGGATGTCTTGAAGCGCTAAAACACTTTGCAAATTCCGAACGAGTGTGGGCAGAAACGAAATATGACGGGGAGCGTGCCCAAATTCACGTTGAGATTCGAGAGGATGGCATGCCACATATCACCATTTTCAGTAAGAGTAAGAGGGACTCTACGCTTGATAGATGGGGTGTTCACGGGTTTGTCATGCTTTAAAATAACCTACCTCGGTGTGGTCGTTGACATACTCCACACAGCATCGTCCGAAACGCTTTGGGCCTAGGAAATGATGTTGATCCTGGTGCCGCTCCTCGCAAGATCAAGAACATCATTCTCGACGCAGAGTTGGTAGCATTTACCGATCGACACCATAAAGTGGATGGTGTGCCATCTGTCATTGTTGAAATGCCCAAGTCTCATCCATTGCCACATAGAATTCTGGAGAATACGCAGCTTAATCACGGCCACCGCCCGCGGAGTCCGAAGTAGAATGTTTGTCCCACTCCGCCTTGAAAGCCAAAGCGCTGAAGAAGGGTGAGTTCCGTTCTTTGGGAGTTGCCTCCGCCGCTCATTCATTGGTTCCATGATATTAGCGTCTCACAGGCCTCTTTGGCGTCAAACGCATCGGACAGTGGCACACGGCATCTCGCACTGATTTTCTTCGACGTGCTGGTGCTGGATTCTACGTCGCTGCTGTCCACTCCTTATGAATCTCGCCGTTCGCTTCTGGAGTCCTTGATCCAAACCACACCAGGATACGCCATGCTCGCTGAACGGCACGCGATATCGTTGAATGGACCCCGCGGTATTCCGGGTGCTGCGGAACAGCTGCGTTCTTTATGGGCGACCAACATTACCGACTGTGAGGAAGGGCTGGTCCTCAAAGCGGCGGATGGCTTCTACAACCACTATCGTTCGCCATGGGTAAAGGTACATTCTGTTTCAACCGCCTTTAGGAGTGGCCGAGATGAATTTGTTTTCAGCTTAAAAAGGATTACATTCCGGGCTACGGGGATACGGTCGATCTGGTAATCTTAGGAACTTCATGGGAGAAAGAGCGTGGCAGAGAGTTGCGTGGTATGCTTTCTTCTCGCATAATGCGATGCTGTGACGCTGATCTATTCGCCAGTTGCGCCAGGTGCATATACAACCTTTTATGTTGGTGGGCTGGCAAATGCATGCGCGCTACGCAAAGACGTGAGCATCCTCCTGCACATCACTAACATGCACTCATCGTTACCACAGCCGTCTATCAGGCCTCATTTTGAGTGTTATTTCACTGCATCCTATGGTCTTACTCGTGAGCAGCTAGAAGAAGCGAACTTTCTCATCAAAAGCTCTGACCCAATACGATACAACCCGCAAAGAAAGGTTGGTCACGGCCACTGCGAAGAATTCGCATCCCATGCTGAGCCTTGGCGGCATTTTAGGTCCCGAAAGGTCTTCCATATACATACGATATATATTCCGGTCTCTCGCCACCCGCTGTCATCTTTCAAGAGCCGCTGCTGGCGGAACTGTATGGCGCAGGTTTCACCAAATCACCAAAAAGCACAGTGAGTCTCACTGTGACTATGTCGCGAAAGCCACCATACTGACCTGCGCGATAAGCATTATGAGCTTCGGTTTCCTCGGCTCGTCAAGCTTTATCGGCCATCTGAACGTTCGTGGGCGGATGGCGTCGCCCTGGAAGACTTACACAAGATAGCGCGCGAGGCCGTGGGGCGGGATCGAAGCTCGAAAGGAATGGATGACTGGACAAAAGATCTGTGGGGCCAACAGTCCAGCCCTGGTGTCAAATGCGAGAAGAAGCGCAAGAGCAGGACATTCGATTGGATCGATAAACTGGAGGTCATCGATAGCGTCAAGACCAAAAGGGCAAAAATCTTAGAAACGAGCTCGAGACACGCTGGAAGCGGCGCGAGTGACCATCATGACAGTCGGCTCGCACTTGGCACAAAGGCTCTTGGGCCACTACTCAACATGACATCTCTGATCCCTACACCGCCTGCTTCAAGCCCAGAACCTCTAGAACAGCGGCCGCACCGCCATGGCCGAAAGACGAGCAACCCAACATCACCCCCAACAACCCCAGTGCGACATGCAGGCCCCTTTGTTAGCTCTCCTTTGCGTGATCTGCGGTATAGTACCACGGGGAGCCCATCAAGTGCGGCCAGGAGAACGCCAGCCATTCCAACGCCCATCCCATCATTGAGCTTTGCTGAATCCGAATCGCCAAAGCATTCACTGCCCGCAGGTATCAGGGGTAGCAGCCTTGCGCCCGTGGGGTCCTTTCTGGAAAACAAATTTGTATGGTTCGCTCGACCTTGCAACACTCTCCGATCTCCGGGCCAACCATCCACTCGGGAATTGCTTTCCGGTGCCGCACGCCTGCATTCGCTAGAGTCGTTGTTATTGGGATGTGCATGGGAGCACTCTGTTCGTGGCTATGCATCTGGGACTCCATCAAGAGCCGGCGTGATCTTCATTGACCAGTCCACGCCCGAGGGGAAAGACTGGGGTAAGCGCTGCCTGGCGGTATTAGAGGAGAAGACCAAAACATCACAGGTAGCACGGCGCTCTATATGGGTGTTTGAAACAACTGCGCTCAGCCTTGACATGTTCAAACAGATGGATGTGGACCCAGAGGGATTGGCGTTGCAGAGGTTCGACTAATTTATGATTATTCTTAACTACTTCAATTTATCAGCTATATACATTTCTGACAATGTGTCTGAGCCACTCAATAAGTCAGCTGTAGCGATGCGTTGGATGTTGCACGTTGGGGGACGGAATGACCCAGAAATATAATACAAGTCAACACGCACAAGATTGACTCTGATTAAGATTGGTGCAGGAGCAGCCCATGACGACGCAAGGGGCATGCATTGGGCCGCTCGGTGAAACAGGGTCCCGCCGCCTCGACAGGAGACTTATTGTTCGATATACACCGTGCACGTTTACTTAAGTAGAAGCAATCTTGGCAGAAGCCTGAGGCCTGGGCATTTGGCGGCTTCAGCGGTTGCCTGACTAAAGACCCCTGTGTCCTGAACCAAATACCTTTAATGTCCAAATGTTTTATTTGGCTACCAAAATCCTCAGACGCTGCCAAGCTTGCATTAGACTTGCACAGTGCTGGTATTTCACTCACAATTAACTGACGGGAACATGCACAAGCAAAATTTTCAAAGGAAGGATCCCCGCTGGCCATCAGGCTGCTTGTTTTGCCCTCTCCATTCGCCGCCACTTGCTCGGATGTGCGGGGGGAAGGCGCTCCCCATTTTAATCGAACGATTATACAGACCCGCACCCATATACTTATCCTCGCCTGGTTCCGGCTACGCTTGTGGGATCATTGCAAACACACTTGGACTGACCGAGATGAGAAAGGGTATATCTAACGGTGCACCGAGTCCGCAATACTGCCATAGGGATCAAAGGCCCATCCAAGAAAATCTGCGACAGAGATAGGCGAGCATGTAGCCAGAGATTCGGGAAATTTTGCCAGAAAGTCCAAAACCCGGGGAGAATTAGCCAACAGAGAGAGGGAGACAAGAGCGAGAGAACCACCTGGTACTGCGAAGAGGTCAGTGAGGAGACATGATAACAGAAATAGACAACTCACCTAATGTATGTGCTCCTAGTCAACTATGCAGGCCTTGTGTTCTTGAGATAGGCTTCTTGTCCCTGTGCGCCCTGCCCAAACTAGCCAGGCTTGAATACTGTCCATATGACTGATATGAACAAAAAGGGGGGTATGAATGGAGAATGCTGAGTCACCTGAGTTGATGGCACAGCTGAGACGACCTACGTTCCGGGCATAACCAGTTGGCAGTTTATCTGAGTTGCAAACGGGGCCCTGTCCATAAATCCCGTCTTCTATTGATCCAGTAAGTCTTGCGAAATCGTCTTGCCCCCTGTCCCCAGTACAAAGCTTTTAGGCGCCAGTGTCTATCTGTGAACAGTAGGAGAAATTAGCATGCAAAGTAATTCAGATATCGCCTGACAACTGACCTGAGACGCAGGTTGGATGCTGCATAACTGACATATTTGTTGCCGAAATCAAAGGAGAGCCTGAATAGCAAAGTTAGATCCCCCGATAAACCGAAGATCACATGAGCACATACCGAGCACGGAAACCAGGTCTCCTATCTGCCAAAATATCTGAAGACGATCCCAATGTCGATTGTGCCCAGTCTTCATGTATTCATGTGCTGCCTCCGTTGATCTTGCCCGCCCCCCGACACTTGATGACCTTGACGATTCTATAGAATGTAAAAGGTTGAGGCTGATGTCAGACATACGGCCCATGTGAGCAAAAATAACCGGTGAATCACCTTAAAATTAAACGCACGTCGGAACACCAAATGGCGCTGCTTGCTCCCAGTCATCCATGCGGTCCGCGTATTCTTGATGAGTTTTCTTGTCCTTGTGCCCCCTGTCCCGGTATTTTCATGTCTTGAGTGTACCTTTGAACAGAAGTAAAGGTCAGTGGAGACGAGTCTCTGGTATAGTAGAGGAGTTATGGAGTATGGAGGGAGTATTAGGGGTTAGGTTATATGGTAGAGGTATCATGATAGATGTGGTATGGCTAGGGGAGAGGTATGTCCAAAATAGGAGAAGCGTCTGTCCGAAATTGGGGGAATTGTCTGTCCGAAATAGTGGGAATGTCTATTCGAGATGGGGGGCTGTCCGAGAAGGGAGGAATAAGGGGGAATATCTGCCCGGGAAGGAGGCATATGAATATGAGAGAGAGAAAGACTCATCAGGAATGATATCAGTTCACATCTTCACTGCACGTGGCAGAGATGGCACCACGCGTGTTTCCCAAACGAACCCTTTCCACCCGCCACAAGCCACTCAACCTCTTTGGCGGCCGTGAGGTGGCAAGCCATCTCCCTCTTGGACTCCGCCGAGACAGGGGCAAGGGCCGGACGAGGAGCGACCTCGACCGTCCCCCGCAGGTTCAACTTTCTCGCGTGTCTGGCAGGAAGGAAGGACGGGAGCTGCAGCTTGCGGGCTGCTTTTGGGGGCGGGGACTGTCTGCTGGGCGCGGCGTAGGCGAAGGAGCCGACCATGTCTGCGTACTCTACAGCGACGGGGCGGGAGACCATTGATTTCGTAATGCGAGTGCAAGGCATCGTGTGTGGGTATGTGAGAGGTAAGTTAGGGGGGCGGGGGTTGCAGAAGGGGGCAGGAAGTTATGAGGGTATAGGGAGTAGGAGAGATGATGGGGGCACGAAAGAAAGATAGTAGCGAGCCCCTTTCATTAGGAGCTCGGTTTATGACCCGGATCGCTATTTGTTGCTGTTTCGTTCTCAGTGGATAGGGGATGCAGAGACATTAGGAGAAGCAGGTCTAGAGCGGGGATAATCTGAATAGGGGAAGATGATAGGGGAGACACAAGTGCGGTCATTCCAAATGGGTCGGCGGAGAAGATTTTGGTAATATCGAGAGACCATATACGCGCAGACCAGAGGAGCGGGCCACAGCGCTAGTGCAGAGGTGAATAATTCCAATTCGAGTAGAAGGTGCTCTCATGGCAGCAGCGCTACCAGACCTATCATATCCTTCAAATCTGAAGTTCGGAATCAAGCAGTTGTCAAGCCACTTACTCCTAAGATGCTGCTATACGCAACCAGTGGTCCTGATCGACATCTGCCACTGAAAGCTGGTGCTCACTTGCGATGCAGTCTATAATCCAATCGAGTTCAAGTGTTTACTAGAAAGGATGTCATAGTAGACTGGGTTTCAATAAGCCCAGTGAGTAGTAGCCAATGTCATGGCTTTGTTGACGCATGGGTGAAGACATGGAGTCAGGCCCCCGGAAGCTAGCCCTTAAACTGTCCGAAATTTAGGGGATTTGAGGCTCGAAAATGGCCAAATGTTTGTCCGGAGATAGGGGATTTGAGGCCTCCAAACGGTCTATGTCTGTCCAGGTGTAGGAGATTTGAGGCCGCCGGCCTCGATTTTTTTTGTAAAAATATGGGTCTGAGTTTTGATTTATTGCCAGGATTCGCGCATGGAGGAGCAACCTACCGCGCCAGCGGCACAATTTTTTTTTACCGTCTCACGTGATTACATGACTGTCCGATGTAGGGGATTTGAGGGTCAAACTGGCCTCAATTGTAGGGGATTTGAGGCCCATTTGGGGGAAATTTTCCGGACAGTTTAAAGTGTGAGCTTCCGGGGGCCTATGGAGTCTGAGGCTAGGTTTGGGCTAGGTTTTAGTTTAAGTTAAGCGCCTACAGGCAGCTACACGTGCACGCGCCTTTTGGATCTTAACCGCTATGTCATTACCGTTGCATCGACTGCACTCAACAGGCTGGCTTCACAGCGCGAGGTTAAAGCCGAGGCACTTCTCAACCTCATTTTCCCGCTTTGCAAACCGCGCTGTTGTCTACACCAACAACGGGTCTCCCCAGTCTGTGCTATCAGTCGTCAGCTACCCCTCACTGCCTGCCCCCCCGCCGCAGACGGTCAATGTCAGATATCTTCTGTCTCCCATCAACCCTGCGGACATCAATGTGGTCGAAGGCGTCTATCCCGCCAAGCCCTCGCGCGTGACTCTTCAGGATAACGCTGATTCTGTGTTTGTCGGCGGGAACGAAGGGCTTGCGGAGGTCACTAGTATAGGCGACGGGGTGGCCAATATTAAAGTCGGAGAGTGGGTGGTGACAGGGAAGCAGCAGTGCGGGACCTGGAGGTCTGGTGCGAACCTCGACACCAAGGATGTTATCAAGGTGCCGAAGAACGTCAGCGAGGTGGCGGCAGCGACAATCACAGTGATTCTCCACTTTCTTTCCCCGCGGACGTGTTTGCTGATGCTTTGTCGATCTCAGGTCAATCCCGCGACTGCATACAACATGCTGGCGGATTTCACAGATCTTAAACCCGGCGACTGGGTGATCCAAAATGGCGCAAACAGTGCCGTGCGTGTACTATCTATTGGTATCTTCCTGCCTGTCTTTAATATTGCATGCGTAGGTCGGGCAGGCCGTGATCCAAATAGCAGCATCACGCGGGCTTCACAGCATCAACTTCGTGCGCAACCGGTTAGTGACGCTGCCACCATGTGAATATGCTCCATCTCACGGGCGGCAATTGCAGGGAGGGCGTCGACGCGCTCAAGGAGCAGCTGAAAGGCTTGGGCGCTACGCATGTCGCTACCTACGACGACCTCGCAGACAAGGCTTTCCGAGACACCGTCAAAGCCTGGACAGGCGGGAAGGTGAATCTCATGCCCGGTATCCCGGATGTCCAGACATGCTGATGCGTTGTAGCCAATCCGCCTCGCGCTCAATTGTGTGTCGGGGCCTGCGACAACCAACATGGCTCGGCACTTGGGGCCAGATGCGCATCTCGTGTCTTACGGCGCGATGTCGAAGCAGCCTCTCAGTTTGCCTACGAGTCTCTTCATATTCAAGAATCTGAAAAGCGTGGGATTCTGGCAGAGTCGGTGGTGAGTCTCAGGTTTCAGCAAAGTTCTTGGATCATGGTATTGAGGGATAGCAGGTATTCGCAAAACTCAAAGGATGATCGGGAGACGTTGATGAAGACGCTCGTCGAGCTCATCAGCACTGGCAAGGTGCGCGCGCGCTTGACCATCATGCCTGTTTTAACTAACGCATTTGTACAGCTGAAGGAACCAGAGCACGAAATCATCACGGTTGCAGCGGGCCAGTCTGATGAGGATGCCACCAGGAACTTGAGATACATTCTCACAAGGATGGCAGAGGGTCAATATGGCAAGAAAGTCCTGCTGAGGTTGGAGGGAGAGTAATGTATCCATATATTATGTATTAGCTGCCACATGGTCTATGTGTTCTTTCTATCCTGGAAGAAATTCTGCGCACAAGATCAGCCAAAGGGACCAGAAACGCCCAAGCATGAAACCGACCTTCAGATGCCTCAGCTGCCAGAAGCAGGTCGCCAGCAGCACTACAATCTGTCCCACGCTGTACCACACCGCGCGCGAGTTGGTGGTCTCGCTCATGTCCCTGAAGTCCGACTCGCGCTCGCGCTGATACTGCTGCTCGCGCCGGATGTCCTCGAGCTTCAGGTTGAGGTCGCGAATCTTCGCGGAGAGCTCGGAGATGTGGCCGCGGTCGTGCTCCAGGTCCGCCTTCGTGGTCCCGACCACGATGTCGAGGTACAGCCGGATGTGCGTGTTCGAGAACCAGGAGGTGTAATTAGTCGAGAGGCAGAGGGAGTGGTCGCCCGCCTCGTGCGAGGTGAAGGTGAAGCGGCCCTCTGAGGGGCCTTTGGTCTTTACGACGGTGTGGCTCGTTTCGACCTCCTGCAGTGTTCGTGGGCGGGGTACGTGGCGCTGTTAGCTGTCCGCGTGTATTTAGCAAGCGCGGGACGCACCTCCACTTCGACGAGTATCCCCAGTTCGGGCTCCAGCACGTACTCCTGGCGCGCCTCGGACCATTCCAGCGCCTTGTAGTGTCCTGGAATACCGCTCAGTACTGCGGACATGCTGCCTGCGGGCATAGCTCACCCTCTACAACGGTGTCAGTCGGTAACTCCTCGATGAAACAGCGCTTCTCGTTGGCATCGAGATAGAAATGGAGGGCATTGGCGACGGATGCGAGCACGAAGAGAGTGAGTAGGGCGAGTAGAGGATTTCGTCGGGTCATGGTCGTTTGACAGTGTCGTGGTTGGCAGAGAATGGCGGACTCTGTATACATTTTTGGCTCCTTCACTCGCAGTCACTCGATTTGCACCATGGCCCCGACCTCGAGATTCGAGCCCTCGACGATCAAGAACAAATTCAAGCGCGAGGACATCGCGCAAAAGAACAAAAAGGCCAAAAACCAGCAGAAGCTGCAAAAACGGCTCGCCCAGGCGAAGCTCGAGGCGAACGACCCCGCCGCCAAGGCGGTCAGTCCCCGTGCCCTCTATTTTCTGCCGATTGGATACTCAATTTGCCGTGGCAGAAACGTCTCGCTGAGAATGTGCCCCGCACGCTAGACAACACGCGCACATTCGACCCGTCGATCCTCACCGCCGATCCCGCGGCGTCCACCTCGGGACAGCCGGACGAAGCTGCGCTGGACATCGCCGCCGATCCCTTTGCCGCCTTCTTCGCGCCCCCCGACGACGCGGACCCGTTCGCGCCGACGAAGGTGCTCATCACCACCGGCCCCAAGGCGTCGAAGACGACGTACGACTTCTGCGACGAGCTGGTGGGGGTGATTCCCGGGGCGGAGTTCATCCGGCGGAAGCGGGGGAAGGGGTTCGAGATGGGCCGCATAGCGGGCTGGGCGGCTACCCGGGGGTATAGCTGCTTGTACGTGGTCAATGAGGACACCAAGAAACCGAGTGAGTGGCAAAGCATCAGTACGCGCATGCGGGCAAAATTTAATCATTACTAGATGCAATTACGATGGTCCACCTGCCCAATGGTCCGACGGCGTACTTCAAACTCACCTCTGTCGAACTGACTAAAGAGATATTCGGACATGCTCGGGCAACACCGCACAACCCCGAGCTCGTGCTAAACGGGTTCGTGACTCGTTTGGGGCACGCTGTTGGGCGGATGTTTCAGACGCTTTTTCCGCCGATGCCAGAGTTCCAGGGGCGACAGGTGGTGACTCTGCACTGTCAGCGCGATTTCTTGTTTTTCAGAAGACATCGGTGCGTGCTCTCCAGACGCGTGCTTGCTGCACGCTGATGGATATGCCAAAGATACGCATTCCGCTCGGAGGAGAAGGTGGCGCTGCAGGAGATTGGGCCGCGGTTCACGCTAAAATTGCGCAGCCTGCGCAAGGGCCTGCCGGCTGTCCAGAATTTTGGCGAGGCGCCAAAGGTCACGGAGATCCAAGTCGGCGACTTGGAGGCGCAGGAGGAAGTGCGGGATTCTGGCGCAGCCGCTCCTCCGCAAGGAGAGATCGTTGACGAGGTCATGGCAGGGGCAGACGATGCTGCTGCACCCACTGATGTTGCGCCGAAAACAAAAACTATCATCAAGCCTCCGACGCAAGATGAGTTCCTGTGGGTTTGGAAGGTATGTGGCTGCTTTCCTTTGCATGTGGTGCTAGCTGACATGGAGTGCCCGTAGCCTGAGCTTGACATAACTCGGAGAACTTTCTTCCTGTAGCTTCATGTGTACTTGTACGACCCACCTTTTGACGAGGTTTAGGTGTTTAACTATTCCTCTTTTCCCATTGCATCCCTTCGGAGCTACCGGATTCAGTCGGCAAATTCTCATTCGATAAGTGATTTTCTGCACTTGAATCAGGGCAATGGATGTTGCAGGAGCGCGTGCACAGTCAGTTTGATTTTGGACGACCTTTCCCACGGTGCATCTGGCTCAATGAAGGATGTTTAAAATTGTCTAAAATTCTGAACATGTTTTCTGTCGTGTACAGCTCTCTGAAAAAACCATTGAGCAGGAACGATGGGGAAATGGTGCCTGAAAAAGGGGTCCGTCAAAAGGTGGGCCGGTGGCAACCGGTGGTACTTGGTATCTCTCAGTGGATTGGCCTTGGCCCTTGGCACAGAGTTGCGTGGCGCGTGACTGGAGCATGATAGGAAGCTTTGCAACTCTGATACCTGAAAATTCCAACCAGTCTCGCGCAACCCATCCCTTCATGTCAACGTTGACTTGTTTCCCCGGACTGGCAGGATATGTTTTCTAGGCGAGTAGTTCGGAACAGGCCATAGGCAGCCATAGGCGGTCTAGCGCCATTTGAACCTATTTGAATATTATTTCGTAATGGGCCGGCTGGCAACTACTAAATCAACAATTCCCACCTCCTCTCCTTACATAGTCTCTTCCCTGCCCGCCCTTTGCACACTCTCCACTTTCGTTTTACTCGTCGTGCGCCATGGTCGCCCAACTTGCCTCCTTCGTTCTCGCGTCCGTCCTCTACGCTACCGCCGCTTCCGCGTCCGCTTCCTCAGACAATGGTGCCTGTGCTCAGATGCAAAAGATTTGCCAGAACGGCATCGACGATAACGCCACGAACCCGTGGTCGGTCGAAGCGTGCCTGTTCGGCGCGTCCTGCTTTGCAGGCTCAAGGCCCGTTGATGCTTTCTTGACCGCCGTCTACGAGGCCAAGAACCCCGGCTACACCTGTTTCGACGGCTACCCCGAGTCCAAGACAGAGCCTCGCGTGTCCACTGCAGTGCGTAACCACACGAAGCGAACATAATAGGCACTCGCTGAACGAGTTATCCAGGTTTTCAACGCCATCTCGACCGACAAGAAGACCGTCACCCAACAGAACTTCATTGACGGCTTCTACAAGACGCTCGATTCTACGCAGGGCCCTTACCCGACCGACGACAGCACTGTGATCGGCTATTACAATCGCCTCACCTCTTGGTACGCGCTGTTTCCTTACACCGCTTAGCGCATTTCTCATCCGATTCACAGGACTTCGTACTGCAATGGCAATATCCCCATGGGCAGCTTCATCGATTACGTGAGTGTCCGATCCAGCGGCCGCCCTGCACGCGTGTCGCTAAGCGTACTATGTGCTATCTCAGTTCCAATACTCCTCCACCGTCAACTCCGTCTACTGCAGCAAAAAGCGGGACGCTGCCGTCGCCGTCGTCAGCAAGGAGCCCTCGTGCCAGGCCATGTTCGCCAAGTGCGTTGGCGATGTCAATGACCACGTCTTCTCCGAGTCATCGTGCACGCTCTGTGCAACCTGGTACGCAAGTTCCCCGCGAATAACAGTGCTCGCCGCTCAACTGGATTTGATTTGATTTGTGCAGCTTCGACGGCCCCAAGCCGGTGGCCGCGTTCCTCGCCGCGTTGTCGAAGCAGATGGGCCACACCAGCGCGGTGCTCACGGCGCTGACGCAGAAGCGCCTCACCCAGGACCTCTTCGAGGACTGGACCCACGCCGACGACGAGAACAACGACAGCCCCACGCTGTCCGAGCAGAACTTCATCGACGCGTGGTACTCCGAGCTCGAATCCGCCGGCGGCCCGTACCCCAACAGCACCGACGTCGTCGTCGAGTACTACGACCGCATCGCTGCGTGGGCTGGATTCTGCGACGAGGGCATCCCGTACAACAACACCGCCGACTACGTAAGTCCCCTCCACTGGCAGCTCTACCTTTGCCTGCCGCGGCTGACGCGTTTCCTGCAGTTCCAGTTTTCTCCCACCGTGAACGGCACTGATTCGTCTTAGACGGTTCGGCTTCTCGGCTTCACGGGTTTTGTTGTGGCAACGGACAAGCAGCTTTCACTCGCTCGGTACATTCACTCGTTTATAATATATATTAGTTACATTGGGACACATGGGCATTGCACGGATCTGTACTAATGCCATGCACAATCATCAACTCAACTGTTTCTGAACCGCTCTAACGTTTTCAACTGGGAGAAATAGTGGAGGATCGTTGGATTATCTGAGTTATCTGGGTCCCCCCTAGATAACTGACATTAATGTTGCTTGGGTGTGAAAATACTAAGATTGTCCTGAGTATCTCGTGGGTCCAACAGAGTACTCCGCTGGTGGCTGCACATGCTATGTCAAAGATATGTGGCGGCCGACTAAGGTACCTGCCATGTCTCCACATGTGGATGATCCAAGATCCCCCAAGCATTGTAAAGAATGAACAAGTGCATTTTTACTCATCCAATACATCAGATACGAAGGTACATAATACAACTAGCCAAACAACTCCGCACCCAGGCGTTTCCCTTTTGCGTGTCTTCTGATATATGTTCTGCCCTCACGCGTCAGTCACGGCTATACTGAGTTCAGTTACTGTCAAGCAAATAGCCATAGACTATCTACAAGGTTCAAGGGCCCTCACAGGCACGCCGTCATAAGTCACTACAGATCATTATAATTTCGCGTTGCGCAAGCTACTCTAATCATATCTCCCCCTCCTCGGGCGTATCGTCTCTCGCTGCATCGTCTCTTGCAGAGGCATCTTCCGCTTTGGCGACGGGCTCATCGTATCTTGCCCGCTGCAAGAAATCACGGTCAGAAAAATGGGCTTCGCCTACACAAGGCACACTACCTTCTCGACCCTATCCTCGTACATCCGGTCATCCGCCCTCGCGGGCACGCTTCGCTCCCTCGCCTCATCCCTGGGCGCCTCGTCACGATAAGGTTTTCGCTCTCGCTCCCTATCGCGCTTCCGACCATCGTCCCTCTCATAATGCTTGGACGACCGCCCGTAGTCCCTGTCCTTATCGTCCCTGGAGTCGCGGTGAGACGAACGATGCGCGTCGTACTCGCGGTCGTCACGATGGTAGTGCTTAGATGGGCGCGTCTCCTTGTCGTAGTCCTTGCCCCGGTCGCGGTCGCGGTGCGATTCACCGCCCCGCTCTCTCTCGCGGTCGTCCCGTGACGGCTCTTTGCGCTTGCGGCTGGTTGCGGAATTGCCGTCTTCTGATGGGGCCTCCCGAAGACGTTCCTACTCACGTGGAGATTAATCTCAGCATCCTGGGGCATGATGGACCGTGAAACTGACCTTCTGTCTTTTGATAAATTTCGAGAACGCTGCGCGCCTGCCCTCATCGTCTCCAACGGCTTTGTACTCTGGGAGGTTTTCTATGAGGGGCACAGCCTATGCGGGTGTGAGTATCGACGAAGTAAGTAAGGGCATGAACGTGCGCACCTCCTCGAATGTAGCATTGAGATCCAGCGGCTCGGCCATCTTCTTGAGCGCGTAGCGTAAGTCGTCCTGCAAATGCCGCTGCTTTCTCTCCGCGCGCCGCTTGTCATCAGACTGCTTCTTCAAAGCTTGCTCGCGCAACTGAAAAAAAAACAGTCAGCAACGGCCGTCAGAGCGAAGAAAAGAAGAAAAACGCACGTGTTGGAAAACCTCTCTTAGGTCGGCGTCGGACAGCGTTTTTGTGCCATCTGCCGCCTCGCCTTTGATGAGAGCCATGAAATCGTCCTCCTTCGTGTCACTGTCAACCGTGAACGGAGTCGGCTTGACTGCGTTCTCCTGGCCATCAACTGCCATGGCATCGTCGCTCCCCTCTGGCGCCGGCAGCTTCGAGTTGTGCTGCTTGATCGCAGCGCTGACGCCAGCTATCTTTGCATCGAGCTTCTGGTCAAGTCCATCGACAACGTCCCAGAAAAGCTCCAGGGGGTTGGAGCCAGGTTTTCCGAGGAGATCGATGTAGCGTTCGTCGTTCCTTAGGGCGTCGTAGATCTCTTTCCACTTGGTCCGCGCCTTGATCTTGCCCTCGTCGACAAACTGACGCAGTAGCTCCTGTGGATACACAATACATTCAGCATTTTCACGACGCACAGAAGATGCTGGGAGCAGCAGACCTTGAACCCTTCCCGCGCCTTCCGCTCCTTGCGGGTTTTCTCCACCTGCGCGCGGCGCAGCTGCTCATCCAGCTCTCGCTCCCGAACACGGCTGTAATCCTCAAATGCGAGCAGGATATCGAGCGTGGGCAGTTTGCGCAGCTCTTGGTCGTTGTTCCACTGCTCAGATTCCAGCACCATCTCGTGCGCCTGGCGCCAGCGCGTCATGACGTCGACGTCCAGCGCCTTGAAAAGGGCTACCACCTTTCCGATGCTGCGCGAGCGCGCGGAACGAGCCTCTTGCTAATGTGTATTGTGAGCGTGTGCGACAGGGCGATAAAAGTGGAAGGCGCACCACTTCGCGCTGCTTGAGCTCGGCGACGTACTCTTCGAAGACCAGTTTTCGCTCCGCTTCGATGCGGCCCTGCTGCCATGTAGGGTGCTGCGCGAAAAGCTTGTCGGCAGTCGAAAATGTGGTGTAGTGGAACACGTTGGGGTTGCCCTTCAGCATGTTCCTGAGAGCCGGACGCAGCTTGGACAGCCGCGCTTCCCGCTCTTCGTGTTCTTTCGCTTTCAACGCGTCCGTGAACTGTCGCAAATATGTAAATACGGAAGACATCTGCGAGAGTATCGCTATGCACCTTTTGCCAAGTCGCCTTCTTCTCCGCCAGCGTCGATAGTGCCTTGTACAGCGGATCGGTGATGATGGCGCGCATAGTCTGATCCCACGTCCACGACGCGTCCACCCCCGCCTTGCGCAGCAGATGCATAAATGCCTTTTCGCCTTCCTCGAACGTCTGGAAGCCGTTGTGGGGGATGATCGGATCGTCAGGCAGGTTCGGCCGGGCGGGAAGGATGGAGGTCGGCGTGAACGGTAGGCCACCGGTGTGCATCCCGACAGAGAGATCCATGCCGTTCGACGCGGCGCTTGTATCGGTGTGGCCGAGGGCCAGCAGCGCATTCTCTCCAGGTATGAATGTCGGGACTGGGGCCGGACTGCAAATAAGTTAGTAATGGTCGCCTTCCGCGCCGCAATTTAAGCAGAAACGCACGGTGGTACTGGCGTTTCCTTGGCCACTTTGTCCATGAGAGCTTGGAGGTCCTCTGGCATGTCCCATTTTGATTCTTTGGTCTCTGTCTACGCACGCGCCAATGGGGTGAGCACCAGTTGGAGATGGGTGAGTGGACACGGGCACGCACATGGTAATAGTATTTTCGCCCGCCAGAGAAGTACTCTTTCCATTTTGTTTGGTTCAAGGCGCGCTGCAGCGGCTGTTAGCTATGAATGGATGTAGCACTGCACCAGACTTGCCTCGAAATTGGTCTTCAAATCTAGACATACAAAGATGAGCGAGAGGCGCAGGATGAAGTTGGCATAAGAACTCACCTTCAGGCTTCTCCCAGACACTCTCCCTGGTTGTGGTATTGAACCAGTACGTTCTTCCTTCTGGATTGCGGTGCTCGGTCTATGAAATGATCAGTGGGAGCGCCATTTGTCAGGTAATATCAATACCCACCCATACACTCGGTAATGCAGACGGTGTAGACTGTGCATTCGGTCAATTAGGGAGTACAGTTGAATGCTTGGATACTGACCATGTTATCGGTGAACGGCAAAGGCAAAGGAGTCAGTAACATAATGCGCGTACCGAATACTCTTTAGCCCCTATCACACAGCCCTAATAATCTCTACGATGGTGAGCAAAGCAGCGCGCACTAAGGTCCACTGGCTTGGCTTGCACATTTGAGCGAAGAGCATGTCAACATTCAGAAGGTGTCGATTGGGTATAATTATCGATGTTCCTTATAAGCTTACACAGAACATTACAACAGGCCACTACACTCGTGGACTGCAGAACCGCGAATCAGGCATTTTGCTAATATGATAGAATGGGTGGGTGAGGTGGGAAGGGGTTTAAATACAAAGCCGTTAGGCACGCGAACAAATCGAAAGAGGTAGATACTAGGTGAGGCGAAAGTCTTGAAAGAGGGTGAAGCCTGTGACCTCCATTATAAGTCTTCATCAGTGGGGAGTGGCGCTTTCATAGCCTCTCTGCCCTCATACTCGAGTGCTTGAAGCTTAAGGTCCCCTGACACATCCCATTTTGGTTCTTTGGTCTCTCGTTGAGTGAGAGGCACAAAAAGAAGTCGACATATCAACTGTGAATAGAACCAGCATGTTGATCCCTCAGGGATGCGGCACTCGGTCTATGAAATGATTCAGATTAGTGAGAGCACACTTTGTGAAGCAATGGATAACCATCCATGTGCTCGGTAATGCAGATGGTGTAGCCTGCCCGTTTGGTCAATTAAGGAGTACTCATGTGCATACACACTGACCATGATATAAATAAATAACTAGATGCTTGGAACTTGGTATTTGTTGATTTCAGTCTCAATCTACACTCTGCATGATTAAATAAGTATACTTGGTAGCGGAAGACAATGAAAGGCTATCTAAGGTAGATTACATATGAGGTATGAAAGTGGTCCATTGCACGGTCTGGTAGGCAGCGAAAGGAAGGCCTCTTAGCGAAGTGAATGAGAGGGTGATTAGGATGATGCGAGCAGCGATATACATGATTACACTGAGGACCCACACGACGAAAGTCAGCACAACGCCTCCGCAGATAGCCCCAAAAGCGATGGAAAGAAAGAGAGCGAGTGGAGCGGCGATGATTGTGATTGTGGACGATCGCCACAGCTGCTGTTCAACCTGCGATTGGAATTCCGAGTGCCAAGCGATGCAGTGCACCGCGCCAAATGCCATCGCCACGAAAATCGCAATGACGTTGGCGATCGTGACATCACTACCATCACCCTTCCCGGCCCAAAACGTCGGGACGCGTGTGCATTGGCGCAAGTCCACACAGACATCCTGAAAACCAATGACGGAGTACAGGGAATTCAACTCTTCAAGTTCCGGTACCTCGACTTCCTCCTCCGGAACGCGAACCACGCAGTTGACATTGAGCGGCTTTGCCCACCAAGCGGTGTACATGGCTACGGTCATTACCGTGTACGCCAGTGTCATCGCCTCCAGGTTCGTCGCGGGAAGGTGTTCGGTGCGACGTGCGATACACTGCACTACGAACCATAGCGTCTGGGCAATGGCGACGCCTTTGGACAGCGTGTCGCCTTTGCTCTTGTCCGATATTTCTTCCGCTGTGGGTGGGATGAGGTGGCCGCGTTCTACAAGCTCAAGGATGTTGGCGGGAGATAGAGGATATAATGGCCCGTCTTCGTTGTAAAAGTAGAATCCGCCCATGACGCCGAAGAAACCGTGCGACCACTTCCAGCCTGCGTCAAATGTGAGCAATGATGATATGATATAAGAGATTAGATAGACGCACCCTCCTTGCCCTTTGCTACACGCCTGGCGCCAGCCACTAGATGACATTGATTGCCGTTCCCTTTACATCTTTTGCAAGTTCCATGAACGGCGGATGAACTTGCTCGAGGCTTGATCAGATGACCATCCTCAGAATCCGTGTGGGCTGTCGCAGATCCATCGCTGCTCAAATGTCCATCTGCACTCGCCACAGTGTATCCTTCATCCTTCTCTGAGTCAAGGATGTTCGAACATCCATCCATTTGCTCTTCTTCTGCCTTCAATCTAGCTTTCTCAAGCGTCTTGGCCAACTTCCAAGCCGCAATAGCCTGGCGCACGGCCCATGCCAAGATCCACTCGGGCACGAGTAGGGCTACCACAATCACCAAGACAGCGTCCATCTGAAGGACAATGAAAGACCAGAGCCGTGCAGCGGCTCCGGCGATGACTTTGGGATGTTGGGGTGCCGGGGCGGGAATATTCCGGTGGACAGCGAACCATATGCTTGCAATGATCGTCACGAGACAGCTCACGACGATCTGACTTAGCGTTCGACAGGTCTTGATATCTGTGCAGCTCTCCGATGAGGCGGTGACGTTTGAAGAATTGGAAGGCATCGATGAGGAGATATTGGAGGTGGCAAGGGAGGTAATGTTGGTGTCTACAGCGCGGGCGGCGACATTGCTGAGCGCAATCACGAGCAGGTAGATCGTTGAAGACAATAGAGGCATCGTATGTGTTGGATTGGCCAAGCCTGGCAGAGGCAGAGCTTGGAGTGTGCGACTTCAGATAATGTAGGGCATCAAAACCGAAGACGGGCAATATATATAGGCGCATTGTACCTCAAGGTGCAGGCTGACTTCGAGGATTGCACGTGTAGGGGATTCGGAAACGTCGAGCAGCGAGCTAGCTGATGAATGTCAAGAGCGGTAGATTACAGCGTAGATCCGTTAATGTGGTGTCCCGCTCTGATCTGCGAAGCGACAACGAGGTGACCGCTCGGTCGACATTTCGAGCCTGCAGATGCGATCCCATCGAGTATCCGTCTTATTTGGGCCACTACGCCCTCCCATATCTTCGTAGTTGAGCACTCACTATCGCAGATCGGGCTCATTCTTCGCTTTCCAGGAATTAAGTGCTGTCTCTTCAGACAACATATGAGATTAGGAGATGAAGTTGGAAGGCTAGAGCCTAGCTCCTGTGGCACGTGATGGACAACGTGTGTTCAGTTCAATACATTGGGGTAGGGCAACGCCTCACAGGTTCCGTGAATAGGCGCCCAGGCCAAATCGACGCGGAAAGTGGTATCGCGTTCGTTTTGTTTTCGACACGTCGTTCAACGTCGGTGTTAGCTAAAGTGTGTACATGGATATTTCATATAGTTGTATAGTAGTACCTGTAAGCAAAAATTAGGTGTAAAACCGAATTATGTAGTGAGATATAAGGAGATTAGTGGGAGACATGCCTAACCGGAAGCCATTTGACTGTGCTTAATCTGTCGTCTTCGCATCTAGTTTCTCTGCAGCCACATCGACTTTTCACTCAATTCAAAGCGACGGATCACATTAAATGAACCTTGCAATAAAGTTCTTGGGTGTAGAATTTTTAATTTCGATGTTCTAAGCCTACCTTTACACTGGTTTGAGCCGTCAAAGGAGAAATTAAAAATTCTACACCCAAGAAACTTATTCTAATGTCATTAGCTACATCTTTTACACTCAGACTTAGCGACCAAAGTGGTCAGGGAATGCTGCAAACTTTGCGAAATTTTGATACCATTTTGTAGTACGGGCGCCTATTCACGGAATTTGTGAGGCGTTGCCCTCAAATACATTGCAACGCCACCAACATCGAAAATTTGAGAAAATGTGACACTCCGAAACTCAATGCAAGGCACTGGTCATAGTAATACTAACCGCTTAACGTGGCGAAGCCACGGAATGAGATGATTGCCGATAGTCTGATCGCGATTCGCGAAAAGCTCTACTTATTTCAAACAAGATTTTGCAAGGCTGCCACCACCCGAACGTTTCTGGCAACTACTGTAGTGAACGCGTGGTTCCTTCGTCTGTGGCTCGGGGTTGAAGTTCTCACTGCTCGCGATCCATGGCACGCCGTGACGGACGAATGATCTCGGGCACGGCACACAAGGGGCGTGTGCATGTACTAGAGACTCTGGCACTACTACTCGCTTTCCAGCAGGCCAGCGCATAATTAACACCAGTCTGGGGCCGTCTGGGGCCATTATGATTTATCCACTCTCACAAAATATATGGCATAGTAAATAAGGTTTGACGTGCACATGCACATGCACGGGCACGGGCACGGGGCATAAACGCAAAGGAGAACGCGGGGTTAAATGAGGCTACAGGCTTACGGGCATCAAGTTATGTATGTACATGGGCGAAGGGTTGATTCGCATATAAAACGCTGTTTACAAGATAACTGTTTAAATGTGCAGGAAATGAGGCTTTGTGTGCGGCTTTACTTGGACATGGTCACGATGGACGGTGGTGAGGGGCAAGGGCACGGGCACGGCATGGGAGGTCAGCCGTCACGAAGTCTGTTAAAACTTGAAGGGTTGTGGTGACCTCTGGATTCAGATTGCAATTGCGCTGGACATAAATACGGGAGGCCACTTGCCACCACCCTTCGCCAGCCTCTCCTCTGTATCACGTGGTATAAGCCGGACAGGCCGTTACTAACCGTTGGTACTGTACGGTCGTCGGTACTCCTTCAACCCCACTCCACCCCACTCCATACGGTGTAACACAAAATGTCCACTAATTTAGGTGTCAGCGGAAAATGAGTGCTGGGTCAGTGGCATTCTCGCCCAGCAAACGACGTGAAATTCTGTTCTCATATGGCCGTGATTTCCGCTGATCAGTGGCTGAAGATGCGAAAGCTGTCGTTCAGTCATTTCTCGTCCGACTTGCACAGATTGTGACCAGCATTATTTCAATATCCTTAGGGATTTATCACTGTGGTGTATATCCCAGCGGATGGTGAACTTGCAACGCCACTTTCAAGTCATTTAATTGCATCGTTATTGACACGAGCAAAAAAGTCGTGATGCGAAGTTCGATGGCTTGACTCAACGCGGTGGGTGCACCGGTGAGCTGAAGCTGCTCATTTGCATCGTGATAGGGGCTAATGTCTGTGGATTTGCAGCGATCTGAAACATAATTTCACGTCTTTTGCCGGGCCCGGGGCGATAGAATGCCACTGACCTGGTTTGTAGAAATTCACTGACAACATCTGTGTGAACTTGGCCCGTGACATGAATCTGTGGAAATACTGTGTCATCTCGTCTGGGGGTGTAGTAGATATCGCGATCGGTGGTCATGGGCGTTGCAATTGGGGTGAACAGGCTACAGCCCAGGAACCAATATAATTTGAACAATTACAAACGCACCTCTTAGCCCCTATCACGCTTCAGCTCTAATCTCTACTTGTACGATGGCAAGCAAAGCAGCCCAAAAGCGTGTAAGATCCACTAGTACTGGCATACACTCGAATAGAACTGACCTTGCACAGTTGGCCAAAGAGTATGTCAACATTCAAAAAGAGTCTCCTCCGTTCGTCTGGGCCGCGCCCGATGAGAAGAACATCTTGACTTGTTAGTCGCAGTGTCTCTTGTCTCGCAGCCGGGGAACTGATATTGCACGACACACAGGGAACTACCTCATTGTACGCCGGATCGTTGCTCAGTTCTGGGCCGCAATGCTGACGTGCCGTCTCTTCAGCGGGGACCACCTGACTCTCCATTCGCAGGCGGAGAGTACCATGGTGTCATTCTCTTTCCATCCGACTATCCATTCAAGCCCCCCGGCATCAAGGTATGATCTCAATTTTAGCTTCTCGTTGCTGTGTCTGATCGGTTTCGGCGTAGATGATCACACCAAGCGGAAGGTTTGAACCTGACCGCAAGATCTGCCTCTCCATGTCGGATTTCCATCCAGGATCGGTGCGTATACGAGCTAGTGGTTGATCGCGATGCCATTGCTGACAATCCTGTAGTGGAATCCCGCTTGGAGCTGTGCCACTATGTGCGTGCTCCATCGCAGGACGTACGCGCATCTGCTCACCGTGGATCTAGATTGACGGGCATCCTTTCGTTTATGCTGACAGATGAGATGACCACCGGCTCGGTCACCTCGACGGATGCCGACAAGCGCGCTTTTGCTCAACGCAGCCATGCATGGAATATCCTGCAACCCCGCTTCAAAGCAGCCTTCCCGGAGGTTAGCATCCAATCTGCATCATTCAGGTTGTTCCACGTGTACTGACCACTTTTCCACATACAGCATTGCGCACCTGAGCTGCGAAACTTGCCAAACATGGGCGAACAACCCGCAGCTGCCTCGGAACCTTCCAGTGCCACTTCCGGTGCTTCGTCCTCGGTGCCCACCTGAAACTTCACAACGCATCAATCCCACCGATCCTACCTGTCACTACCTGCCTTGTAGGCTACTTCGACTATGATCAATCAAGCCTCTATTACATCAATGGATCACACCTCATATGGAGGTCATTCACTGCGTTTGCTGCAAAGTTGGCAGGGGCGGCGATATAATGTACAATGACGGTATGTCTGGCGCAGATGGTTCACGCCTTTGGGAACTTTGTGTCCGAAACTGCGATGGTTGAAGTTGAAGTTCCTTATGTATTACGACTCGCGGCTGATCAGGAGCGCTACATCCTGCACAATTGCCGCTCACCTGAGAAATTAGAATGTCATAACGATCCTCGGGCGGGCGGTGTCATCTGATAATCTATGTCCTCCATTGCCTTCTCAATACATCAGGCACTCATCTAGCTATAGCTCATCTAGACTCGTAACCTCAGGCTTCTGCATACGATATGCAACTGCCAAGCAGGTAGCTGAATGCAGCTGCTAATCCTCAACAATCATGCGCAGAGTGGACTCGCTGCGACCCAGCCCAACAATGCTAAACTTGACAAGCCCGTCGCTGTGCTGGGTGTCACCCTGGATTCGCCAGCGCAGAACATTTCCGCAAGGTCACCCCTACCAATGCACAAGACAATGATCGTGAGGACCCACAGACACAGGGCTTGATTGGACCTCCAGCATATAGACCCCTTCCTAAGTGAACGCACGCTTCATAAAACGTACTACTTCGTTTGAGGAAAATGACTCAACAAGACCGTGGTGCCAATGGGTCCTATGCGCGTAAATGAACACGCACTCCATTCTCTGATCGTGCAAAGCGCAATGTGTTTGATCCATCGTAAAAACGGAAGCCTCTGGGAGCGACGGTACGCACGAAAAGATGAAATATGATTATAGTGGCTTGCGGCGCGTAAAATTAAAAAGAATCCATAACTATGCACGTGTGCCTACGGGCAGCGTGATCTCGATGTTTCCAATCCTGAGACGCGTGAAAGGATGTTTATTCCGGATAGTCTTGTAGTAACCTGTAAAAGCATGGATTTGGTCAGCGTTTGGATTGGGAGTGGAGGAGCTCTGAGGAAGGGAGGGATGGAATGGGGTTGACCTTTTCTGCGCTTTCGCTTGATGACCACCTCTTGCGCCCCCTTTGTGTGCTCTATGACCGTGGCATCCACCCTGACCTTCTCTGGTGATATAACTGGATTGCCGCGGAGAGTGTATTCGCGTGAGCCCAGCTCGTGTATGTCGGAAAGCGCAATGACATCTCCGACATTGACGTCGTTTAGTTTTGGTACAGTGAGGACATCACGGGGTGACAGGAGGTATTTTCGGCCTGCTACAGTCGCGACCACGTATTGCGAGGGCTGGGAGCGAATCAAGTCAAGGGCTGAGGCCGTCGTGGACGGTAACGTGTGCGCCGAGCGTGATTGAACTAGGTAAGCTGGTCAGTAACGAGGCCAGCGTTGTGGAGGATCACGGTGCACATACTGCATGTCCTGAAACCTCGGGCGAATACGCTTGCCATGAGTGTTGGGAGTATGTAAATGCAGAGCAGAAGAGTTTACATGCGCGTCGGCGACAGGTGGCGCTAACGGCCCGTGGGAGTATTTATTGGTCCTTTTCAGACTTTCCGAGTTTTGACGAAGCCCATCACCTGTTTCTCAACTACCTCTCGTTCTCTACCTCCTCCCCCTCCCTCCACCATGCACCGGTTCGCCATTAGAAACTCTGCCCGCATCGCCGCGCAGGCCGCAACACCAAAGGTACGACCTCAAACCCCGCAGTTTGGCTCTCGTTCTGACGGAAACTTGTCTGTTCTAACAGAGCGTTGCACCTATCGCTGCACGCACATATGCCACAGCGAAGCCTGGTGCGTTCTACTGCTCAATGCAAGGGTGCTTGAAACTCATGCATAGTGCTCTTCTACGCTTCCTTCCTTCCCGTTCGCCCGTTGAATGAACTATTTTCCACGTCACAACCAACTACAGCCGCTGGCGAGGTCTCGTCCATTCTCGAGTCC
The DNA here is from genome assembly GCA_001630335.1 of Athelia psychrophila. Classification (NCBI taxonomy): domain Eukaryota; kingdom Fungi; phylum Basidiomycota; class Agaricomycetes; order Atheliales; family Atheliaceae; genus Athelia; species Athelia psychrophila. The sequence goes on along the minus strand of KV417550.1, from coordinate 137,004 downwards.
CGTATCTCCGGCACTGCCATCGGTGCTGATGTTGAAGAGACCGGACGTGTCCTCAGTGCGTTTTTGTCGACCTTGCAGTCACAAACGCGGTACTAACTGCTTCCTTCTTTCACAGGCGTCGGTGACGGTATCGGACGTGTTTGGGGCTTAAGGAACGTTCAGGGTGCGTTCTGTCTCATTGCTAGACGCGTAACTCCGTGCTAAAGTGGTGTTAACAGCCGAGGAGATGGTGGAATTCTCTTCCGGTGTCCGTGGCATGTGCCTCAACTTGGAAGCCGACAATGTCGGTGTGTCCATCTTCGGTAACGATCGTCTCATCAAGGAGGGCGACACCGTCAAGCGTACCGGTCAAATTGTCGATGTTCCTGTCGGCCCGGGTCTTCTCGGACGAGTTGTTGACGCGCTCGGAAACCCCATTGATGGAAAGGGTCCCATTGATGCTGCTGAGCGTCGCCGTGCTTCCCTCAAGGCACCTGGTATTCTCCCCCGTCGTTCCGTCAACGAGCCCATGATGACCGGTCTCAAGCCCATCGACGCCATGGTGCCCATTGGACGTGGCCAGCGTGAGCTGATCATCGGTGATCGTCAAACCGGAAAGACCGCTGTCGCCATCGACACTATCCTCAACCAAAAGAGGTGGAACGACGGAACCGACGAGTCCAAGAAGCTCTACTGTGTCTACGTCGCCATTGGCCAGAAGCGTTCCACCGTTGCCCAGCTCGTCAAGACCCTCGAGGAGAACGATGCCATGAAGTACACCATCATTGTTGCTGCCACCGCGTCTGAGGCCGCACCCCTGCAATACCTTGCACCTTTCTCCGGCTGTGCCATGGGTGAATGGTTCCGTGACAACGGCAAGCACGGTCAGTACATCCGTTATATTAATGGGTTATGTAGCTAACTTTCCCTGTAGCTCTCATCATCTACGATGATTTGTCCAAGCAGGCCGTCGCCTACCGTCAAATGTCCCTCCTTCTCCGTCGTCCTCCTGGACGTGAGGCCTACCCCGGTGATGTCTTCTACCTGCACTCCCGTCTCCTCGAGCGTGCCGCAAAGATGAGCGACAAGTTCGGTGGAGGATCCCTCACCGCCTTGCCTATCATCGAGACACAAGGTGGTGATGTGTCTGCTTACATTCCTACCAACGTAAGCTTGTTATCTTGGTGTCAGTATATGGTCTCTAACTCCTACATCATTAGGTCATTTCCATCACCGATGGGCAAATCTTCTTGGAGGCTGAGCTCTTCTTCCGTGGTGTCCGTCCCGCCATCAACGTCGGTCTCTCCGTGTCCCGTGTCGGCTCTGCCGCGCAGACCAAGATCATGAAGAAGTTCGCCGGTTCCCTCAAGCTCTACCTCGCGCAGTACCGTGAAGTCGCCGCCTTCGCTCAGTTTGGTTCGGATCTCGACGCCTCCACCCGCTTCCTGCTGTCCCGTGGTGCCCGTCTCACTGAGCTCCTCAAGCAAGGCCAGTACCAGCCCATGGCCACTGAGCTCCAGGTGCCCATCATCTACGCCGGTGTCAACGGTCTCGTGAGTCATTCCGTTCATAATTTCCCAGCACTTGCTCATCATATCTTGTAAAGCTTGACTCCATCGCCGTCGACCAAATCGTCAAGTGGGAAGCTGAGTTCCGTGCTCACCTGAACGCGACACAAACCGCGCTCCTCGAGGAGATTGCACAGGGGACCATCACACCTGACTTGGAGAGCAAGATCAAGAAGGTTGTTGTGGACCACGTCGCGTCGTTCACCGCATAGAGCTGCGCTGTCGTTCGTTAGATCTTACATAGACATTTGACAGTGTTGTTCTCTGCCTGGCACTGAAAATGTTCGTCAAAGCTTTAAAATTACCATAAATTCCTTTTCATTTCATCTGTTGGTCTGGTGTGAATGAATGTCCCCATCGACTGTTGAGCAGGCTAAGTTATCCGATATTATCCGACAGTTGTTACCCCAAGGTCAGCAATATCTTGCAGGCAGATTCGGTTGTCAAGACGGCAAGGCACTGCGCAAACGACGTATATGGATGTTGTCATTGATGGCACAACTAAATAGGCCGTCTGAAGATATAATCGGTCACCATGAATAAAGATCAAAGGGAAGAGATAGAATTGAGTTCGCGTTGGGCAGCGGGAATGGTAGGTAACGCGAGGAGACGTGTAGCAAACGAGATAGCGACCACACCAATCAGAGACTCTGCATGGTATTGACGAGCTCGTCGAGTTCCGCCTTCGACTCCCGGTACTTCGTTTGGGATTCCTGCGGAGGTGTATTAGCATATGCAATCCATCGCGATCGCGATCGCGTGCAAAACGCGCTCTGCTCACCTCGTATTTCTTCTCCCAGTTGTCACGCTCCTGTTCGGTGCGCTGCACTTGACGCTCAAAGTGCTCTGCCTTAACGTCGACCTGCCGTAATCTATACACGAGGTATTCGTCAATAAGCACGCCGCGCGCCAGCAAGGGGGTCACTTACTTCTCCATGGTCTCCTTGACGTTCTTCTCGGCGGCATCGAGCTCCTCTTCGAGCAGCTGGATCTTCCTTGTGAGCGCCTCGTTGCTGCTCTTGGAATGCTCGCCCTCCTCCTGCGCGCTCTTGGATTCCAGCAATTTCGCCTCGGCCTTCTCGAGGTTGCCGTCGAGAATGGAAAGGTTGTGTTGCAGGGAGGTGATCTCTTGGTCCTTCTCTAAGATCTGCTGTTCGTACTTCTTGTTCTTGGCCTCGGCCACCTCTGCTCTCTCGACAGCAGCGTCAGCTTCGGCGCGAAGCGAGGCGAGTTTCTAATGGGATCCATAGGTCAGTAAGCCACTGCAGCTGAGCTGGGTGAGTCCTTACCTCTTTGATTTTCTCCATGTCGTGTCAGTGGTGGAATGAGGGTGCTGCTTCGGAGGTTCGGCTCTAGAGCTATATGGCGGAGTTTGAAATCCTGGCGCGTGGCATTTGGCGTACGGTAATGAAACGGCAATGTACAGTCACACCTTCACTAGGCCAATTCCGCTTGTGCTACTTATCCTATGGCTGCATCGGTTCCGCAAGAGGGTGAGTATCGCTGATCATCGTGCAACTGGAAGACGTCGAAACTGAGCCATTATTTAGAGCTGCCCATCCTCGAGGCCCTCATCAAGTACGTGATCGCTGCACTTCTGATCTCATTGTGCTAATGGAACACGCGCACTGGCAGCATTCGGAATCGGCTCACAGTCCTGAAGAGAGACAGAGGCGAATTCATCAAGGCATCCGATGTCAACTCGATTTATCAGGCGGTCGTGAAGCAAGGTGTGTCCTGTCTTCTCGCAGCGCGCCGATCTGAGACTAATTGGCGCAGTCACGAAACTCAACGACCTCCGGGATGACACTACCACGTACAACAATCGCCTGGACACGACCCTCGCGGATGTGTTTAGTCTACTGTCACTATTCTACCTCACCATAGGAAAAACGAAGGACATGCCTGCGACCTACTCGCAAATAGCGTCCATGAGGGTGGGCACCCTCACATGCGTCTGCACATAACCACGCTGACTTGCTTGTGTCCCCAGCAAATACTGAACCACATGAACGAATCCGCAGTGTACAACGAGTCCGACCTGGCACCATTCCACCGGCGACTGAAGCAGCTGCGGGCGATTGTCGAACACGGCACTTCCGATGACAAAGGCCCCGACGCCGTGACCAAGCTTCTCGAGCGGCAACTGAATGAATGCGGTGCGTGTTGCCTTTCCGCGGGGCGACTTGCGCGCTTGACCTGGTTCATCTCCCCACTCTCGTTGCCGCGATGTTCCGTCTTATTTATCTCGTGCAGACGCCATCGTGCTATCTTTGCAGGACTCGCTGGCCGTGCTCTCCGTGGAGCTGATCCCCATACACGAGAAGCTGGTGACGACGCGGCGGCAGCTGGTCGCGCTCGCCGCCAAAGAGGGGTCGCACAAGGCCGAGCTCAAGCCGATCCAGGAGGAGCTGCGCAAGATCGACTCGAAGCGCGTGGACGGGCAGTTCCTCGGCCCCGGCGGCGTGGTCCCCGCATCCCAGGCAATCTGCTCGTCGCTCCTCGAGGAATGCTTCGAGATCTCGCAGGAGATCAAGGCGCAGGAGGAGTCCAAGCACGTCGCAACCTCGCTCAAGCCCATCTACGACCGCCTCGGCGAGATCCGCGCCGAGCTGGAGAACTTGGTGCTCACCCACCGATGGAGCCTCCGCGAGACGGACCTGTGGAACTACTCGCTGAGTCTGCAGGAGATCGACAAGATGCGGGTTGACGGCAAGTTCCATGACCAGGACGGGAATCGGCCATCGGGACAATATGTATGCAGGCTCCATCATTTTGTTTTGAGAATGCGGGAATTGATATTTTGGGACAGGTGCTGCTGTATTTATTGCGGCGCTGCTATGGCCTCATATACCGCCTGCTGTCCTCAAGCGAGCCTGTATCGGAGGAGCTCATGCCAATTGTGCGTATAGACCAGCCATTCTTCCCCGTACTTTGACCGACGCTGGGGCAGGCGAACAAATTGTCGACGGTCAAGAAGTGCCTCAACGAGGTGCTCAAGTACGGCGGCCTGTTCAGCCCGCGCGATCTCTATCCGGTACGTCTGTTCTCCCATGCGTTGTCGATTAGATTTATAAAGTGGGCGCGGCGCTGCAGTATCAGCTCGCCCTGTTCCAAATAGAGTCCCTGAGAAAGGACGGCAAATTTATCGGCGTCGATGGGACGATACCGGAGGGCCAGGGCATAGTCATGGCGCATCTCAACGAGTGCCACGAATTAGTAGAGATGGTGAGCGCGTCCCCCTTTGAACACGGGTGCCGTATGCTGACCTGCGTGTTCTTTTCAGCTGAAAGAATCTATGGACGACGAGGAAGACTATGAAGACGAAGAGGACGAAGAGGACGACCTAGAGGGTGAAGAAGAAGAGTGATGGATCCGCGACTGCTTAAGGTCCTGGAATCTTAGAGTGCGGGGTTTGCTTGCTGTGTATCTATCCCGATCTGCCGTTTATTATTGCAATGAAAGCCTATAATTCTTGAACTGTCTACACGGAAACTCGATCGATCTGCTGATTCTACTGTTTGGCGAACTTGAGCGAGATCGAGTTCACACAATGGCGCTCATCGGCTGCGACAGCTGCATCAGTCGCGTCTTTACACAGTATAAGGGAGTGGACATACTAGGGGTGCTGTAGCCCTCCCCTTTGAAGACGTGCCCGAGATGGCCACCGCAGGCCGCGCACGTAATCTGGTGGAAGCACATCAGGCACATCATCAGATAGGATGGGAAAGCGCACATACTTCCGTGCGGGTGGTGAACATCGACTTGTCCTCGTGGCGGTTGATGGCCCCCGGGATCGCGTCGAAGAAGGCGGGCCAGCCACAGCCCGACTTGAACTTGGTCCCGCTCGTGTAGAGGGGGGTTCCGCACCCCCCGCAGTTGTAGACGCCCGGGGCATCGAGCTTGTCGTACTCGCCGGTCCCAGGAGCCTCGGTGCCCTGCCAAATCGTGTGAGGAGCGAGACAGGGGGATGCTAAGGTGAGATGGGTGCTGACCTTCTGCCGGAGCACCTTGAATGCCTGTGGGCTGAGCTGCGTGCGCCATTCTGGTTCGCTCTTGGTTTGGGAAGACATGTTTCTGGAGTAAGATGCGATTGCGGTGGAATATGTGCTGGTATATATACGCGCGGGCTGGGCTATGCTGCAGCGCTTTGTGATGACTGTAAGCGATCGAAACATGGGGGCGTTTCTGTCAGCGCTCGATTCATCACGCGAAGCATCACGTGCATCACGTGCAACGGCCTCAGGTACAGATTCACATTTGTTGGGCTACAGGAAATAAGGTATAAGATAGCGACACCCTGATCACGATAATGATGCTGTGCGGTCGACAGCGGAGTTTCGGAAACTCGACTTATCTTGCATCGAATCTAAAATGATAACATGTAAGTAACGTGAAGGTTAAACAGAGGAAACAGCCAACCATTGTTTGATTTGTACTCCATGATAGTGGCTGATGGGAGCTTGAGAATGTCTTTAATCATGTCCCTGCAAGCAGTCAGGCCCAAGTGTTGCACGGGGGAGAAGCTACTCACCGGAGACTCTCGCGCAGTTTCATGTCCCCATCGGTCCTGTTCCACACGCTGAGAATATCCTCGCTCGCGCGCACACTCAACGTGACGCCGCATATCTCGGGCCAGTCGTCCTCCCAGCTGCGCTCCTCCGCGCCCGCCGAGTCGTGCGCGTGGAACTGATCGCCGATGATGCCCAGCACGATGTCCTCCCAGATGCGGTCCGCGACGCCCTTCTTCAGGCGCACGATCCACTTGCCGCCGGCGATGTTCAGCGGGTCCTCCCACACGGGCCGGCGCACGCCCGAGTGGAAGAGCAGCAGGTCGGTGGTCGGCACGAGCGACGAGGGCGGCTCGAGGTGGGTCCACAGCGACCAGAACGACTCGACCTGGCACAGCGTCAGATGGATAATGGATAATGGATAATGGATAGGGCAGGACAGCGCTGATGGGGCGTACCGAGCTGAAGGCGGCGATTTTTTTAATGCCCTCCTCGTAGTTGACGATTTTGTTGCCCGGGGCGCGCTGCTGCCGGAACCAGGACACCCATCTGCGCAGAAATCAGTCGGGACACGCCGCGGCGACGCGCCAATGCACGAACATACGTTGACCTTAGCGGGTGCACATCGCCACTGGCGTCGTCCGCGTCTGCCGCGACGGTGGTGTGCGCAGGTTTGGGCTGCTCCTCGCCCGACCCGGAGAGTGAGGTGGAAAAGTGCCTGGACGACGCCGCGCGCGGGCGGGCGTTGCTCTGAGCGGGTATGGTGGGCGACTGGCCTGCGGGCACGGCGGACGGGAAGCGGGCTTGTGTAGAGTGATTGGAGAAATAAGCAGCCATTAAATAGCGGATGGGAACAAATTGAAAGAGATCGACTGCGCCACACAGAGAACGCCCATCCTCGTGCTCCCAACACCTCTCCCTCTTTTCACTGCTCTTAGTATTACTTGCTGCTGCGATTGGACGAATGCGACTCATGCTTAAACCCGAATGGCGGATCTGGCCGCTCTCTTCGTTTCTCGGTCGCCTCGACCTCAAAACTGGCGTTACAGTCTCGCTCATGTTCGCGGTACGCATCCCATTTAAGCTACTGTTCCTTGCCGGGACTGAAACCCCGCCTGTGCAGCTCCTGAATAAAGTCGCAGGCGTGTACGGCCTGATCGCGGTGGTGATGGGCGCGGGCGGCTCGTTCGCGCAGCTCAGCCTGTACCTGTACTCCGTCATCGCGCTCGGCGGGCTTATCTGGGGCCTGCGTATCGCCCGCGAAGTGCGTTCCCTGTTTCACACACCGAAATACCACTGACGACAATGGGGCAGGAGGACGCCAAGCGCATGCTGTACTTTGCGCACCTCTTCTTCGCGGACCACGTCCTCTCCACGGTGTGGACCGTCTTCTTCGCGGTCGTGTGGTGGGTGTACACGCCGCACGACGGGCGGCGCACCACCAACTCCGCGGCGCAGGAGCAGATCGCGCAGGACCGCATGGGCGGGGGCCCGAACACGAACATGACCGAGGCGCAGCGCACCGCCGCGGCGCACCTCATGTGGGACACGGAGAAGGGCACGGCGGCGGCGGTCATCTCGCTCTCGTGGCTCACCAAGGTGCGCCCCCCGTCTCTTCCCCCACCGTGATTTGCGTGCTGACAGGGCTGCGCGAGCGCAGATATATTTCGCGATGCTGATATACTCGTACGCGGTGCACCTGCGCAAGGGCTCGTACCGCTCGCTGCCCTCCACCCGGTTCGCGGAGGCCGCCGCGGCGAGCGCGGCGCCCGCGTACGAGAACTCGGCGCTGCCGGACGACGAGGACGAGCTGGACGACTTCTACCGCGTGCCGCTGCGGACGCCGCAGTCGGCCACGTCGAGCCAGGGCGGGCACGGCGGGGCGGGGGGCAGCGCGGGCAGTTTTACGGACTTTGTGAGCGCGCCGGGCCGCGGGAAGAAGGGGAAGCCGGGCAGGAGCGCGCTGAGCCGGAATGTCGTCAGCAGCAATTCGTCGTCGGCGGGGGAGGACACGCTGTTCGATGAGGGGAGGCCCGAGGAGCAGAAGGCGCTGATGAGCGAGGGCGCGAGCCGGATGGTCTGAGGGGCTGATGGGCTGATAAATTCTTGATTCATGTGGATATACAATAGAGCACGTTTTAATGGATGGTTTATTCTGAATTCTCTGCGTATGTGATTAAGCGTCTGTCTCTACGTCAGTCCGCTGAGAGCCTTTCTCTTCCTCGTCGCGGACAGCCGCAGCTTCCCGACTGCGGCGCCGATTCGCCCGCGGATTGAGCACCATCGCACAGATGATGACCACTGCATCAAGGGCCTACAACGCGATCAGGGACAAAACGCACGGTGCGAGGAAGGGGAGCACTGACCACGACAAGCGAATAGCTCGTGGCTGCGATCACGTCAAGTTTGCCGCCTTTGAACACGAGCGAGAGGTCGGACCAGACGCCGCCGAGGAGGTCGACGACCATGAAGAGGACCGAGATCCCGATGACTTCTTGGTGCTTCCAGATCTCGTAGTACTGCGGGCTGTCGGGATGGGCGGATGAGCATTAGCGTGTTGTGGCGCAGCGAGAAGCAGCTTACAAGAGCGCGATGGAGATGAGCACGGAGGCCATGATGCCTACGAAATCGAGGGCCCGCGTGTTGCCGACGCCGTCGTGGTACACCGACTATTGAGTGCATTATGAGAGATAGTTTGCAGAGGTTCGGCCGGCGTACCTTGACAGCAAAGATCAGGCCGACCTCAAGGCCGCCCAGCAATACGCCCACCCCGAGCGTCATGGCGGCAGCTAGGACCTTCGAGCGCTTGTGGCTGTAGTATTGGCACTGCGGAGAATCTTAGCAATCGCTCCTTCGGACACGGATTCGGGGAAACGGACCTGTCCCCAGGAGACGAGCGAAAGCGCGCAGAACACCTGCGGCTGGACGATGAGCGGGACGTTCAAGTTTTGCACGACCGCATAGGCGCCCAGGAAGGGCGCAGCCACGGCCCACAACAGGCTGCATTAATATCAAGTATCAGTGAGACGCGGAGGTGCTAATGAGGAGCAGGGCACGGACGCGAGCCAATGGGAGTAGCCGTCGGTGCTCTGGGTGCGGTAGCTCTTCCAGATCTGCGGGATGAGCTGGATCATCCAGAAAATGACACCTGGGGGCTTTGAGATTCGTGTGCTGATCTCGTGGCATGAACACGTACCTAGATATCCAAAGGCATTTTCTGCGACAAGATTAGTGGGCATGGTGGCGCGGAGTCGGCGGAGGGGATACGGCGGTCTGAAGGATTTTTTGGTTTGACATGGACTCGTTTCGGTGATATATGAAATTGAGGCGAGGGCGTCACCGAGACCTCGAAAAGATCGGGGGCGGCGACTCGCGACGCTTAGCCTTATGCGCCTCGGAATGACTCCCGTGTCGTCACTTTATTAATCATTAATCATTCGATTCCAATGTTCTAGCAGTTGGCGGATGGACCTTAAGACGCTTATAAAGCGTGCCTGACGACCCGGAAAGCCCCTGCCCCGCGTCGTCATTCCACACAAAGCAGTCATATTGGCATCCTTGACTCTCACAAATCGGTGGTCACGGACGCGCAAAGTGAGTGAGCAGGGGTACAATTAAATAGCAGTGGTGTTACAGGACTTTACGTGACAAATATCGATCGAGGCGCTTTTCTCTAATACTTGCTCAAGTTGTAGAACAAGTTTCCGTAGTACACGCCTGCACCAGCGGCGGTGGCGGCGAGGATGGCTGGGACGGGGCCCTTGGCCACTCGAGGCAGGGAGGAGAGGAAAAGGATAGCCGAAGCACCTGTATGCGATAGCACATTAGCTGGCGCGCAAGGACAACAGGCAACAATACTCACCCAGTGCGCCCTCGACGCCATTGGCGCCGTGGTCGCGGATTCGGTTAGCGCTCCAGAGATATAACAGACCGACGCTGCACATCCTCAGCACGGATTCACCTGGATTCACATGGATGGACAATGTGGTACATACCTGACGCCTGCTACGATTGAGGGCACTGATCGCGTGCGCACGAAGCCAGCGGTGCCGCCGACAATGCAGAGCGCGCCCATGACATATGCAGGTGTTGCGGACATTGCGTTGAGTGTGTAGAGTATGTAGCGGGTAGGTTATTGTAGATGACGGTCAACGGGTAGAATACGAGGTGAGGCCACAATGTGCCATTTTACATAACTACTAACCACGATCACGTTTCCACGTGCGTATTTCCGCTCGCCGGCGCGGAGAAACGGCTTGCTCCGGACCTAACTTACGATGACCCCTATTTCGAACTCGCCAAAGAGCTCAACAAGTGGATTGTTAGGGGTGATATTTGCGACGGTGGAGCTGGGAAAGTCCAGCCTTCCAGCGGCCCTCAAAGTTGCCTCAAAGTCATAGAAGAACAGATCGAGGGGTCTGCTATGGACGAGAAGCAACTTACGGAAGCTATCATGTTACAAGCACATCCAATGGGTCAATAGCTATGTCAAGGACGGGGAGGAGCAGCATATCAATGACAGCCCGACAACCCGAGCGGATGGCAGCAAAAAGAAGATTTCTGATATCCTCATGGTCTCTGCCAGCCTCATCGACAAGTCATGTGATGTAGACTTGTATCAACGCAGGCCTGCGGTGGATCCGGAGGAGATGGCGACGTTGATTGAGATCTTTGATGGGGAGCTCTCGTGGCACGAGGACGGACGGACGAGGAAGAACTGGTTGGATTCCTATACCTTCACGCTGGATATGTAACCCGAGTGCACTGACAGTCCCGTAGCACGTACCCCCTATTCGACACCTTGAAGAATCTTACACATCCCTTCATACTCAATTTGTAATTGTATGCAATGACCATGGGCGAACGCGTTCTGAAATTCACGGTTTCTGTGTCCCACCTCTCTTTGACGCTAGTGCCAAAGTACTTAGGGGAAAATACTTTTTACTAGTCGAGCTTCTGCGCACCCGCGAATGATTCGGCAAATCAGTTGTCAAAGCTTGTCGCATATTATTTGTCTGACAAGGCGATGTCGATCTTTATGTCCAGATATCTGTGGCAGTGGGCATGGAGCACCATGCCGTACTCCAGGATGTTGCAAAGCTCGAGCACCTGAAGGGTCACCAAAGTTCCAGAGAAAATGATATTATCAGAACAGAAATTTTACGTTCTTGTAGAAATCTATCATAGGATTTTCCCCATTCCGCAAGGTGGTCCGGCTAAGATCAGCATACGTCTCCAAGAACTCCGCATGCGAGTATACACTGGACTTGTGCTCCCCCACCGGAAGGCCGCTCGCGGACACCACCCCTTCCAGAGGCCGCCGTCGATTGCTTGGATGACGCGACGTGAAAAAGTTTGCGCCGATGGCCGGGGCGCTGCTCATGTCCATCGGGGACGCGCGTGCAGGGTCCCCCATGGACGAGAACGGCTGCGAAAGCACATGCTCGTACATGTCTCTTAGCAGCTGGAAGTTGGTTGGAAAGAAGATATCAAAGTAGCCCTGTTTCACGAGGAGTGTCGAGCATGGCACCATTGTGTTTTGATACCGCGTCTGTACAACAGGGGCGTTGGTGCCTGGAATAGTGTCCGGCAGGGAGCTGAAGTCGGTGAGGAGTAAGCGGTGGCGCGGGAAATGCTCGCGAAGCGTTTGGAGCAGGCTGAGCAGTCGCGTTGGGATGTATTCCGGTGCCGAGAGGTTAGGTGCCAGCGGCATGGCAGCGTATGCCCTGCGTAGCATCGGTGACATTTGAAGGAGGCGCGACACGGGGGGAGGATGTGCGAGTTGCCTTCTTAATGAAAGGAATGAAGCTATGAGAGGATCTGTGATCCGCGAGTAGAATGTGGAAAAATCGCCATGCTCGTCGATGGCGACGAGACCTTGGTACGGTTCCAGCGTCCGCAAATCGTAGCGGACCACATCGTGGGCGAAATTGTCCTATCAACGGAGCTGAGCATCGACGCTGGTAGTATGGTTTGGATCACCTACAATAACTTCCATAGCCACGAAAAAGCAAGGGGCCGGTTCTCGAGTGTCCCAGTGGAAGATGCTTTTGTGCGTCACTTTGACACAGGGATGAGCAGCGCCAAGCTTCTCTTGCTGCAGTTTGGCCAGGTTACCGCTAATCTCTATGATGTTGTACTGCGTGCGATCATAGACTTCTGGATGTTCGTCTCGAAGATAATCGAGAATGTCGCTGGCAAGAGTTCCATTCCCTGCTCCGATTTCGTATATGATAAAGTCCTCGTACGGGAAGTACTTGAGGAGGTACTCGGAGACAAGACATTGGGCAATAGCTCGTCCATACCATGGCTGTGTTGTGGTGAGTTAAATGGCTGGACGATAAAGGTCGAGAACATACCTTGAAGAGCTCCGTTGGTGTGTGCCACAGCTGCTTTCCAACACCCTCTCCGCCATTCACGTCATACAATGAGTACAGTTTCGCGACTTCATTCTGAAACTCCACAGAGTCCTTCATAGAAGAGAACTGGAGGTGCTTCTCGGCTGCGGTAAATATGGTGGCCTGTTGCGGGAAGTAGCCATATTGCGGATTGTAAAGCGAGTCTTCGATGAAGTCCCGGACCAGCATTTTGACCCGCTGTGGAGGTGTTTCGCGACTTTCGAGGTCGTTGGCCGTGACGAGATCATATTTGGCATGATCGCCTGTTGTTTCGTCAAAATGAATCTCTTTGTTGTAGTTCACTCTGTCCGCGTAGCCCCGGCGCGTCGCCAGCTGGGCTGGCGCGCGAAAGAATGAAGCTGCGAGTTGTCTGCGGAAACATCTTGTGCTGGGGCCACTGAGAAGTCTCATGAGCTGCAGTTCTGGCCTTAGGTCCTGGGAGAGTGGTCCTCTATTGTAATGGCGTGTTATAAGAAGATGGTGAGTTAATTTCGAGTTGATATCGAGACTGGTCGAGAGCGTGCACGCCCGTCGCCGAGGTGACTTGACGGTCTTTGACGGGTTTCCCAATCGGTGTAAACCCCTCTTCGCGATCGTCTCTCATCCTTTTACTTCATTTCGCGAAAGGGTTTCGATCCTGATTCTGGCAGTAAGGATCTCCACATCGCCGAGGCCTAAATTGTCATGGAATCTGTAGAGCGCACCATACGGACTTGGATGGGCTCGGGACGCGATGTAGAAATCGAGGAGACTGTTCAAGGCGCGTAACTCGCCAGAACTGTATTCTCTTCCGTTGCGAATCTCACCACAGGTATCTCTGCTGGAAATATCACTCTGGTCGGCGTGGTGAAATCTCTCGGAGAGTATCTCACCTCAGAGGATGACGCAATCAGGACGAAGGGTATTGTATATATCTATGTCAACTGTCCTTTGTACTTATTACCTCTCCTCAACAGGTGTTGATTTCCTATCCCAGGTCATTAAAGCATGTCCGGTGGAGAAATTTACCCGCCAGCATAGTGAGCATATAACCAATCCGCCCAATGCGTTTAAGACTCATTCAAAGTGGCTGTAAGCTCGGGTACTTGTCACATTCATGTGCGGAAAACTGGATGACACCGAGACGATAATACCGGCTTTAAATGCATTGGTTACTCTGTCCTCGCTGCCGACTTGCACTGCAGTTGATGCACAAGACATATGTCGCGGGTGGGGTTGTCCTTCTTTACAATCCCCCGAGTGTTGTCTAAAGCGGGCCACAGACTCTTCCGACACGTCAAAAGGGATGCCCTGACAGCACCCAATCGCTTCAACTTATTCTCAATCATCGATTCACTAATGTCAAGGCAGCGTGATGGTTATAGTTCATCACAATGGCTGAAACATCCTTCTGATTGCTTTTATTAGCACTCAAAAGCATGCGGGAAGAGTTTCTGAAAGGATACGCAGTAATTGCAGAGGGCGAGAAGGATCCACGGAACCTGCTCACTGCTTTCGCGATTGCTCGTGTCATCTTGGTGGAGTTTGACATCACAGATCACGTTGAAGTAGGCGATCTTGCACAGAATCGCAGCGAGCATTCTAAAGTTGCTTACACAGACCATGTTCAACATCGTTTTCTGTTACTATCCTATATCTTTCAGGCCGCCAGCGAACGACCCATACGGAATCAGCTCAGATGATCTAAAGATGGCGCTTCGGTATGCATGGCCTCACCATCCAATTATCCAAAGTCCTAATAATACTGATCAGCTCGTGTCTGTGTGCAACGCCGCTCTTTGGGCCTCTCGCCATCCCTGTATATCTCGACAAGCTGGCAGCGGGGTCTCCTACATCAAAGGTAGTAAACGAGCTTCATTTTAGAACATGGTCCTAATCCAAGCAGAGAGACACTCTGCAAAGCATGTCAGCATCCTTTCCGGTGTACGGGGCCGCGTTAGCGCGACAATCAGCGCACAAAATATGGAGCGCGTTAAAACTTGAGGTCAGAAATGGAAATCATGTTTACCCCCCTCTAGGTTAACTCATACGCCACTCTGCCAATAGATTTTCCAGCCCACGGACAGCATAACTGAAGCTGAATCCCTTAGGACGACGCAAGTTTTGATCCAGACAATTTATGCCGACTCTCCGGACTCAGAAAGCTCTAACATGGAAGGTCTTGCTCAGGAGGCGTGCGAGGAATGCGTCAAAATATTGCGTGAGCCCGAGAAAACTCAAGCAAGACCAGCGATCAAAATACTTTGTGCATTCATGGCCACCACAGGTGGAACATTCCGCCATCATCATCAGCTTTCAACTATTGATGCAACTGTTTTTGTTCCAAGCCACTGTTTCGAGGTACACTGTTGCGCAAGCTGTTCCTCACCTTGTCAAGACGTTTCTCAGTCCCGATGAGATTCCGAATCGCGCTCCGACAACCGTACTCTTGGCCGAACTCGTGACTGCGGCTCAGTGTTCGATGAAAAACCCTGACAATTCCTCTGAAGATAGCGCCGAGATCTTCATTTTCCCATTCAAAGACGAAGTATTGGGCGTCTTCACTGTCGGTCTCAACACCGCTTCTACCAGAGCAGCTGCTCTCGTTGGACTAAAAGCAATGGTGGCAACCCCAAATTTGTTGACAGACGAGGAATTGGGCTTTATCGTTCATAATACTGAAAAGATCCTGCAAGCTGATCCCGATGACGAGGAGGATGCAAGGTCGATCATCCAACGCATCCCAGTGATTTTGTGTTTCTGCTGACACTTGCTTGTAGCGAGGATGTTATCGGCCTGCTTGTGAAGATATCATCCATCAATTCACGACATCTAGAAGAGCAAACATTGCCTCTTCTCTTTGGCTCCTTACCTGATATGGCGCCTAGCAGGGAAACTGCCTCGGGACGAGAGAAATACTGGCGAACTCTCTCTGCACTCAGCAAAATATGCGTGCAACAGGAGCTATTTGAAACCATGGTCGTCCGCCTATCAACTAAATTGGATCTTCTATGTGGTCCAGCCGGTTCAGCCGGCTCTGGAACAGTTTCAGACCTTGAGCCCACCGCTGCCTACGCTCATGCCATTCTGACCGCGCTTTCGAATACCATCACTACGAAGATTGGTTTGGGGCATGCTGATGTGCCAAAATATGTTGACCGTCTTGTGTCCCGGTTGTACAATCTGTTCATCTACTCAGCGCTTGTTGTTACCAACGGGAATACGCCTACCGCCGAACCACGAGTGATTGACGCTGCCGCTCACATAATAACTCTTATCACAAAGACCTTGACGATCCAGTAATCATCGTCAATTCAATTCTATAATCAATCTGACCCTTTTCCCAGACGTCAAGAACTATTTGCGGCGAACCTATTCTCTGCGTATCTGCATGGCGACGTTCAGGCACTTGCAGAAGGGCACTGGAAAATTCCCTCTGACAAGATTTTTATGCCAATGGAGGTAGGAAATCTCAAACATAAATCACATCGCAAAATTAAAACGAATATAGCAAAATGCAAGTGCGCCGCAAAAGAACCTGATGGCTCTCTTTTCTGCTGGTATCGTCCCCTTGCGAAAAGAGGTTGGTCTTTTCGTTGCCAGACGCCTCAATGTGTATCTGATGGTTTTCATTATTTAGGTTGCCTTCAATTTAGACAGTCTGGACGACTTCTTGCGTACCGTGATACACTGGAGCAACGCATCGAGTACTTCACTGCAGCACCGAGCGGCATGGTGCACATTGACGTCTCTTGTGAACAAGCGAGCTGAAGGTGCCATCAGTGCTGGTCATTTCCCCGATGTCGGACTGATATTTTTCAGATATTGCCGTCTTTCTGAAGTACATGATTGAGACTTACTGGACTGCGGAAATTCTTGACCCAGAGCTTATCGCCGATAAACGCATCCATGCTATACGGACTTGGATTTGGGTGGGTGATCTGTGCTACGCTGCCGTGATTTACTAGAACGATTTTCAAGGTATCAAAAGCATTGGTGGTCAGGAGCCACCCTGAGGCAATGTCATTCGTGAACAAGCTTTTTGACATTTTGGGAGACCGAGATGTTGGTTCGTATGCGGCGAACGGAATCGGAGAAATAGCAGGCCCGGATGACACGCTCACCAAGCAGAACTACGCCATTGTCAAGGTCGGCGCTCCTTTCGTGCATTGTACGAAAACGTTTTGACCAAACCTTTCTAGATTCTCTATGCCCAGAAGTATTTCAATACCCTGCTCCCGCGTTTGATCGGAGGAGCAACATCTAACACTCGTGGGTTTATTATATAAAACTAACTCGCAAAGCAGGTTGCTGAACCAATGCATAGCACAAGAGCAATTACCATATCTCGTCGCACTCACATCTCTCATCAGGTTTGCACCTCAAAGGACTTACGAGCACCAAATGTCTACGGTCAGTATATCTATTGATCAGACCTCGCCTCGTCTAACAGCACATTTTTAGCTAATGCCGTTGCTCATCCGCGGGTTGGGACTTCCGGACGCCAAGATACGTGCGGATGTCATCGAGACTCTACTAGCAGCAGTTGGGAAAGAGCCGACAGAGGATCCCAGCATATCTGAACATGCCTCCACTTTGGTCTCTGCTATGCTGAACAACTGCATAACAGCTGAAATGGCATCCACGGTACGAGTTTGCTTCATTCAGCACGCATATCAGGCTCTCACAGTAGGAGTTTAGCGTGTGCGCGTCGCAGCAGTTCGATACTTGGGTATTCTACCCACTGTCGTTAGATATGATATCTTGCATCCACACAAGCCAACGGTTCTCAGTGTGCTGGCAAAGGTCTTAGATGACCCCAAACGTGTAGTGCGGAAGGAGGCGGTCGATACGCGGTAGGCCCTTGTGCTATTGATCACATTGTCATCCTTACTGACGAACAAAACTTACTTTTTGAAGCACAATTTGGTCCGTGTTATAAGCCTGCGTTGCCTATTATCAGTTCACTGAAAAAAAATTATAGGTTCAAGTATAATGGTTAAGCAACATTAAGGACTATCTGGCTAGCCTGAAAAGCAACTCTAGAAAGTTACGCCACGACTCTAATCAGAGCATTCCAAGGTAACAAGGTTGTAACGAAGCAATAATATATGTATATCAGTAATCCAGATGGGAATATAGTCAATGCCAATTAACTTAGCATGCAGCCATGATGGCCTGCGTCTTTTGGCCTGCCTCTGCCAACGCTAGCTCAAACGCGCGCAGATGCTCTTGCACGAGCTTTCTGCCATCTACCCTTCTATATGCACGCGTTGGCGACACAGGGCTTTCAACCCCCAAATCACCGTCGGCAATTCCAGCTTCCCACTTTTCGATCCTCAATCGACTGCGCTCCGCGCCATCCCAGTCCGTGCGCCATCCACCGATTTTATTCTTCAGTGCACGAATCTTCCTCCCTGCTTCTGTTGTTGCTGCGCCATTTACTTGGGCGTGCTCAGAGAGGGTAGTCAGGGATGATACAAGTGATGTGGTGAATGTGCGGATATGGGCCATTTGTGGGATGGCGTTGGAAGGCGTCATTGGACCATCGAATGCAGGAGGGGGAGGGAATGAATCTTTGATAGGGGATGGGAAGTCAGAGGCATAGTCATCCTCATCGCCGAGTTGGTTTAGTTCGGGGTCCATCTCCCATTCGTTAGAAAGGCGATGCGACGGTGGGTTCGGTTCTTCGCGGACAGACTCCATTTTGGTGTGATTGGTCTGGGCCCCCTCCTGTTTCTCTGTCAACTCATCCGGGCCATCCAGTTCGTCCAACTGGCTCAAAACATCGCTCCCCCCTGCCTCTCCGGCGATCTTCCTAAACTCCCGCTCGTATCCAAGCAGTTCTCTAACTTGCGTCTCCCGATCTCGTGCCGTTTCATTTAGGCGCCTGATGATTTCGGAAGCTAGCTTCTCCAATGTTGCATGATTGGAGGATGACGAATCGACATCGAGGCGGCGAAGGTGACCCAAAAACTTGTCTGTCGAATCGAGATTGCGAGCCAATACATCCATGGCGTCCTGTTCGGGTGGTTTGGATCGTTTTCGAGCAGGCATTGGACTGCCATATGAAAGGCCATAGTCGTGTGTTGTTTCAATGGGGGACGGCAAGCCACTCCCAGAAGGCGCGTCGGATGTATGAGACCCAACCTCGTCAGCGAAAGATGGCCCAAGGGACAGTCCGCCTCGCTTGTCCTCAACCTCTTCATCTATGCCCTCTGCACCTTCGTCGTAATCAATCCCAAACTCATCTGCTAGTAATTTGGATCCTGCGCTAGGTTCAGGCATCAGAGCCACTGCAAGCTCGTGTGCCAACGAGTGCTGGCCGTTGGTGCCATTATCCCCTGTGCCAAGTGGCAAGCTGGATGTGCCGCGTGGAGATGCTGAAGACTTAAGGCGTCCCGGTGATTTATGGGGTGATGATGGCGACAAGAAACGAGAGCCAGAGTCACCAAATACATCGTCGTCGTCAGCGTAGGCTGGCATCGTGGCTGGGGCGGAATGGTACGGTATAAGCAAGGTATAAGAGTCAGAAGTAGCATTGGCAACGGAACAGCAGCGCGATTATGTAACATGTCGATAACTATTCCCGGACAAGCCCTGTGTAGTATATTATGTATTGAACGGCAACTCGCGAGCCGTCTCTGCCGTCCTTTCTTTCAAAATGGCATAATTATATGCGTGTGCCTACGGAAGACTAGACAAGCCCAGCCTCATTCGCCATTGAATAGAATACCGATGACTTGTCTGCCAGTAGATTCTGGGGGGTGTCAAATTCACAGATCTTCCCATTATCGAGCACCAAGACTCTGTCAGAGTCGATTATTGTGTTGAGCCTATGACTGAAGAAAATGTCAGGCAAGGAAAATATACAGGTGCGTTCAAGCTTACGCGATCGTGAACATGGTCGTTTCGGTGAAACTTCTAATGATGGTTTGAATGTCCTTATCAGTGTCCAGGTCCACGGCAGAGGTAGCTAGGCTGGCGTGAGCATTGGATGAGTGTAACAGCCGAGCGGATATGTACCTTCATCTAGAACGAGAACTGGAGATTTGCGCAGGAGAGCCCTAGCGAAGCATAGCAACTGTTTCTGCCCAGACGATAGAGAGGAACCGCCTTCACTGACAGATGCATCCAAACCACCTGGAAGGCTTTCAACATACTCTTTGAGATGAGCCTGGAGAAACCAAGTTAGCATATGATGAAGTCTCCATGATTTCGACTTGCTTGGCTTAGCGCGACCCAAATGTCCACATCTGCGTATTCTCCCACAGGGTCAATGTTCTCTCGCAGAGTCCCTTCGAACAAATCCGGAAACTGAGGGACAATCGAGAGGGAACCACGCACTATCCGAACACACATAGTTAGGAAGTGAAAGCGCGGAGAGATGAATGCAACATACGTTCATGCAGTCCGATTTTACTAACATCTACTCCATCTATGAAGATGGACCCACTGGCAGGTTCTATGATTCGGAACAGAGCAAGGAGCAACTGAAGGTTGTAATCTTAGGGATGAGCTGGGCGGAATGGGGTTGCAAGTTACTCACACTACTTTTCCCAGCTCCTGTTCTACCACACACGCCTATCTTTTCTTTTGGTTTCTTATAAAACATTTAGACAATTGTTCACTCTGGAAAAAGAAAGAAATGCTCACAATTGTCACGGAGACATCATTCAATACAAGGTCTAGCTCGGGTCGGTACCTGCACGAGTATTGTCTGTATTTCAAAGTTAGCATATGCCTGGCAGGACGATTATATGATAAGAACTCACCTGAATTCAACAGCACCAGCGGAGGGCCATGGTTCTGTCGGTTTTGTGTCAGGAATCTCGAACGGAGCTTCGGGCTTGAGGTCAATGTAGTGCAGAATACGTTCGACGCTGACAATATTGTTCTCTACTTCACTCGCTGATCTTACGGCCCAGTTCTGTAAAGCATTTAGCCAAGTCACACGGAGTCTGCATGATGACTCACCAATGCCCCAGTAGTGTTGAGTGCATACGACAGCACAAGACCAACAAGGCCTGCGTCCACGCCAGTCGTGATCAGGGCTGTTACAGCCAACAAAGCGCTGACAAGAATGATGGCAGCCCCAACGAGTTCTAACCGCATGGCTAGCCAACGATTGACGGCGCTAGAGGGTAAATAGCATATCTGGTTTCGGTCCAGACGTCTTTCGATCTGTCCGGTGAAGGTTGCTTGCTGGTTGAATGCGCGAATGGTTGAAAGTCCAGCAAGGGTCTCGGAGAACCAGGCGAAGATGGGTGAACGAGAAACGGAATCCAATCTCTTCAGTTCCCGCGAAGTTGCGAGGTAGTACCTGCGATTTAGACTGTGAGTTGGGCGCTAGCTAGCTAAGGTGGCTCTCTTACTTCATGACTCTGCGATAGAACCATGCCAGTGGGATGACCGCAATCAAGAACGGGGGGAAGCTGTATCCTATAACAACAACGATGGCCGCGCAAGATGCCATGGTGTTGAATAAACTTTGGATAACCTAACGTTTGATGTCAAATGCTGATGAAAGAGGGGAACTCATTCAAGGCTCACCCGCACAAGTAACTGGTCAACAACGTATCTGATGGGTGGATATCAAGTTCAGCTCAACCCAAAAACTAAGGATAAGTTGCACTCACGTATCACGGGAGAATAAGTTAAGAATTCTAGAAAATACTCAGTAGATGAACATGAAAACAAATTGTCGACACTCACCGTCCCGTAGGAGTAAGCTCGAAGAAACTCAGCGGAGAATGAATCACCGCATCCAACATCTACGAGAAATATTGAGCCGTCGACTCATGATGGAGTATGTTGCACTTACGGAATCGTGGAGATGCCGAGCGCTCCTGACGGAGCAGAAAACCCAAATGACGACGGCGGCCGCAGCAGAGAAAATCACAGAAGCCAGGGAGGAGAGTCCATAGGCGAGAAGGTAATCAAACATTCCTGAATTATCCCCAGTATTTCGGTTGTGCTCGCCCCAATTACGCAGGATCAGATTCGCGGCCACAGACGTTATCTGCTGAATCACAATGAAAAGCATGAAAAACCCAAAACCTGTCTTCGATGCTGCCTGCAGATATTTCAGATAGACATCCCGCTTGACTTGCCCTTGCTCGCTGTGTTCTTGAGACATTCCTCCAAGAGGCGTGCGAGCTACCATGGATGGAGCTAATACAGCGGTGCCGATACTCTTTCTGCGACGAAGTGGAGCTAAGATAGAGGACACCTTTTCTGTTGGAGAGTTGTCGGATGATGCTGCCGAAATGCTTTCATCATCGAGCCGAGGGGTTTGGGATCCGCTTCTGTAGAACGGCGTTGAAGATCCTGAGCTGTTGCCAGTTCCATGTTCCTTACTGCGCCGAATCAATTGAAGGGTGTACGGTGTAAGCTGGTGAGAAGAACTCACACTAGTTTTCGCAACTCGCTCTGTTCGTTGGCCATGCAATTGTCGAATGTATCATCTTCCAAGATGATTCCGCGACGAA
This sequence comes from Athelia psychrophila, assembly GCA_001630335.1. Taxonomy (NCBI): domain Eukaryota; kingdom Fungi; phylum Basidiomycota; class Agaricomycetes; order Atheliales; family Atheliaceae; genus Athelia; species Athelia psychrophila. The sequence continues at coordinate 115,078 of KV417550.1, read as the reverse complement.
TGAATGCAAGACGGTCAAACTGCTTGAGGAATGCGATGCTGTTCGTTACTAGAATGCGGGCTTTTCCGGATAGCAATCCATGCGGGCCAATGACATTGTCTAGAGGAACCTTTAGCCACAATTACATCAGAAAACGCAAACATGACTGACCAAACACATGGCGAGCAACGTGAGCATCGACCGCGGCGAGCACGTCGTCCAGGATGACACTGCGGAAACCTATCATTAATATGTTTTTCGGATGATATAAAGAGCACTTACATGTCTGCGCGCGCATAGACAGCTCGAGCCAAAGATATCCTGGCACGTTGACCTCCACTCAACTGCAAACAACGTCAGACTCATTCATGGATTGAAAGATATAACCGTACAGTGATCCCTAACCAATAAATCAGCAAGCGAAATGACAGATGCCACTAGAAACGGACGGACCTTTTTCGCCGACCTCCGTCTGATCGCGTTGTGGAAATGTGTCAAGATCCTGACGAAGAGCGCAGGCTGATGTGCATGGTGTTAATGCGCAGCTTCAACAGAGAAGCGTTGAGAGTTACCATCAAGAACCATCTCATAGAATTTCTCGTCATATTCGTGCGAGAACAGGATGTTGTCTCGAATCGAAGCAGACAATATCCTGGGGAATTCATAATAAATTAGTCCACTGAGAAGAAGAAGATGCAGAGCACCAGAATTACCATGGGTTTTGTGGGGCATAGGAAATGGAGCCGAAAAGAAGAACCTCGCCATCTAGCTTGCGCATATCGCCCACAATGGCCGACAATAAACTGGTCTACACAGGAAACCCATTCAAAAAAACATATCCTCGTGGCAGTGGATAGACGAACCTTGCCAGCACCAACACGGCCCAGTACACCCAGGAGCTCTCCCTTGCGCAAGGTAATGTTGATATCCTCAAGTGTAGGCTGGGTGGCTTCTTTCTGCCAAACAAAATCACCTTTCTTGATGGACAGCACCTGTAAATCTGATCAGTATAATGAGCTACTGATTGGTAAAAACAAATGAACCTCGTCGCCCTCTGAGAGGTCGGATCTGCGCTTGATGATCCGCACATCAGCTTGCAGTTCATCTGCCTCCAAAAACCGGGACAGCCTGTTCACGGAGACCCAGGCTTCAATGATATTAGAGGTGACCTGGCTGAACTGTGGTCCGTGATTTAGCATCAGATGGAATTAATTAGACATCGATCGCCTACCATCGCTAGAGGAAATTGCAATAGCATGAAAAGGGAGATGGCGGGAAATATGATGTCGGATGTCAGCGGCCTGTCCGAGATAACTGCCGCTGTCGCAAATGAGCTGAATGCTACAAGAACTGCAGGAGAATCATATCAGCATCCAATAATGTATAGAGACGCGGAATAACGAACGCGGTATGCCACTCCACATGGCGGAGTTCAGAGACTGACGGAAAGAGTTAGTAGAGGCGTAATGCAGTGACGAGATACGCACAGTGGTCACGCCAATCTTCTTCAGCATTTTGACTTCTTGGTCATTACGCACTGCCAGAATTTTGCGGACGAACGCGTACTCCCAGGCGTACAGCTTGATGCTAGAAAGACCAGCAGGAGTCAGCCACAGCGCCACGTTCTGAACGCGAAAATGTACCTCTTGATGTTAGCTAAGAGTTCGCTCATGAGCTTGGTGCGTTTATCTCTGTTCTTCATCTGCTGCTCTTGAAGCCTCTTCAACAATCGCGCGACGATAGCGTTGAGCGGAATTGATACGACCATTATCCCAACTCCGACGAATGCAGACCAGCCCAGCAAGTCGTACAGCGAAACAAAGGCCAGAACAATCTGCATGCCGTCAGTGACGGTTCGTGAAAAGTAAGAGCATGGTGCTCACTTGGAATGGGCCGGAGATGGCAATGAGTCCGTATGTGCAAAGTTCCTGGAGCCTGGTCGCATCTACGGACATCATGTTCGTGATGTCGCCGCCCGCTTCGCCACGTCCGTCTGTGGACAAAAGCAGTGCTTTTTTGTATATTTTCTGCAGTACACGCGTCAGTGTCGCTCAGCTGGGAAATATGTGCGACACTTACCCCAACGAGTCCCGCACGCACGCGCATCCCGGTTTCGTAGCAGATTTGGAAATACTGAGGATAACATCAGTGATGCATTGGGGTGGTCAACGAGGAAGACAACAAACCTGGTGCAAGATGATAGTTCTGACGGTTGCAGCAATGAACATGATGAAGCATATGGCAAAACCTTGACTGGAGTCCGGTTTAGGACGACCGTCCAGAGATGCGCCGGCCTGTGCGTCCTGATAGTCCGAAATGTAGGACAACAGCCAACGAAGGAGTTGGGGCTGAAGGAAAGAAAGAGCGTCCTGGACGAGCTTGAGAAACGCGGCGAAGAAGTAGACGGAGCCGAACGCGGAGAAGAGCGCTTTCCACAAGTGAATCTTGCCACTTCGTGTGCTGGATAATAAAAATGTTGGGTGGATTTTCAATGCATCTGTCGTCAAATTACGCACTGTTTCTGTATTGCCCGTTCCAATTGGTCCATCAACTTGGCGGAATCGTCCTTGGGGGGAAGGTTGGGAAGATCGTGCTCTGTGATGTATTCCGAGGCCCCCTTCCGCATGAGCGAGGTCATCCAGCCAAAAGTCCATCGGCTGTACACGTTGGCCGTGAGGATGGGGTTTTCGTATTTCGAGGCATCCACCTCTTCAGGCGCCAGACACTCCAGGGCGAGATCGGCCAGCCCTAGGGCAGTTACAGCTGACTTGAGGATCAACAGAGTCTTGATATTTGAGGCCATTGGCGTTGAAGTGAGGGTCCGGACCCATATCGCAAATGCCAGGGCGTAAGAAGGCCAGAAAAGCAAAAGCAGCGTAGAGGAAGTTCGCGTCCGCTTGTGGTTTAGGTAGGTCAAAGGAATCGTGGCAAGCAGCGCGACCATCTCCAAAATGTACGACTGTCGGACGGGAACCAAGACATGTTCAACGTATGTGAATACCAAATTGACGCAGCTGGTAGCTGTGGCCAGTGTGAGAAGTGCCTGTCATAGATCGGTCAGGCGGGGATTCATCTCAGGCAGGAGGGCTCTCACAAGTTTAACGCGTAGAGTCCAGATGCTGCTCGGCGTTCGGTCTCTGTTCTCCGCTGCGTTGAGAAAGTAGATTTTAACGATGGCAGCAACAAGCAAGACAACAAGCAAGGTCGATTGTATTATTCCTTCTTCAAAGCAGGGCGTAAAGTCGAAGGCCCGAAGCTGCAAGTCGAGGTGAGCTTGTCGACTACATGGAGAGCTGATGCGGACTCACTGCTGAAACAACCCGCCATCCCTCGGGATTTCTGCAGCTTCCAAGTTCAGCGAACATGCCAAACGAATCCGAAAAGCTGTGATTCTGACGAGCACCGTGAGCGTCGAGCACGGAAGACGAGTGACGGATTGCGCCAAACTTATATAGACGCGAGTATTTGTCAGACGCAGGATATTACCAAGCGTGCATTACTACGACCGAGATCCACCAGGTTCTCCGAGGTCTTGCCGCCTTGCCCCGGGCCGGTGTCTTTCATTCAGATTTCTGTACAATGTGCGGGGGGCAAGTTAAATCTTTCAACAGGGTACACATATAAAACACTATTTAGCACAACTATTACTGCATGTTTTCTTCATATTCACGGGGGAGGACCCAACGACATCATGCTAAACTGCATGCTTGATGATTGGGACACATACACCTCTTTCACAATCTTGGCAACATCCTGGGATTGCGAAAAGAATGGGTTATGATTGATGCTAGAATGACCATGCAAAGCAACTCACAGTAAGCAGATCGGTGCAAGGGCCTCGGTCGGTCGGTCCTGAGCGACGTCCATCTAGCTCGATCAAGCGCATACTGGCTCCCGCAGCGCTCCCCAACCCGGTCGAGCGGGCTTCAGCATCTGGCGCCAGGACAAAACAGGTAAAGTGCAGGTTTGTATCGAGATTTTCAGGTACAGAAGTCTGCCCAGAAGAAGCGGCCCGGGCATGGATGTCTGCAAACAGGGGTGTGGTCTCGAGGATCTTTGCGCGCTCCTCTGGGGTCTTTCCTTCATACACTGCTGTGAGTTTACGCATCAAATCGCATACATCTGGAGATACCTTTGCATTCCTCTGTAAACTGTGCCAGTGGGCTGTTCGGCACGAATGTGACATCCGACTGTGTTGAGAGTGACGTCAGATGTGCGAGGCGGATGCGAGTTTTCATTTTCTCTCACATTCAAGAGGGCATGCAGTAGACCGATGGTTCCGCAAGCATTGGGTATCTGCAAGGTTGAGTTTCTGAACTAAATTGCATAGGTGATCGCACTCACAGTCTGCTTGATCCAAATCACCGTTGGATCTACTGGTGTGTGATCTCCGGCTGTAATCTTGGCCTCTTCTTCTTTGCGCTTAGCCTCCAGGCCCTCTGATATCGGAAAGAGCAAAATTACAGCTTTGGCTGGCTGTGACACCATCTGAAGGAGCTACCCAAGTGCAATGCCATATGAGTAAGGTGTGGATGGATCATAAGAGGCCGACGGTATATACTTGCCTCTGGATCTAATCCATACACATCTTCAAACTGAGTTTGGGATTCTACGAGTCCAGCAGCATTTGCCCACTACAAATTTGACTAAGTTGGAGCGCGGCGTAAACAAAACACATACTCACAGAGTTCAGAACCTAGGCGGGCGATGAGTGGGGCGTCACTGTGTAAGTGACTATCGAACATAGTTGGCGGTCTGATGTTGAACACACCTCTGGGTTACTTTCTAGTGGGATCCAGCGCGACATATCAACTCAGCGCTTTGCGATTCGGTTGTGAGTGACGCGTACGGTGACAGATTATAATTGCGCCAGCGTATGATAATGTACAGATTCCGTATTCGATCATGTTGCCACCGGCGCCTCGTCTGGAGATTCCTCTCCATAGCCCTCTACTACCATATCATTCAAGCCAAGCTCCTCATTCTGCTGCCATGTCCTCTCGTATGTCTCAATCGTCATGGCTGGATCGGGGTCCGGTGCATACAGATTCTGGACATACGAATTTGCCAGAGGATCATCTACGATCAGCGTGAATTGCCGGTCCGCATTCTTCACCTGGCAAAAGTTCAGTTGCATGCGCAAACATGATGATCAGTCGTATCAATGGTTACCTCTTTCAGACTTTTTAGGAAATCCTCAAATGTTTTGCGTTCCTTTGTGCCGACCTGGGCCGAATCACCGACGAAGACCTTCTCTGAGAGCTCCTCAAAGACTTGCTCCAGTATGCCTTCCAGAGTCGTGAAACGACCCCCCAGAGTTCCGGGCTGAAGGACGAGGTCGATCTCGGGTATGCTGAGGCCACACGTCTCGCTCTGATTCAATCAGATCCACGTCAGTACACCACAAGGCGGGTTGATTTCCTGCTTTACCTTTAATATATCACGACTCAGGTCCTCGCGATCCTCCACTTTCAAGGTGATCCTCTTGCCGAGCTCTGAGATAGCTGAACCAGACTTGACTTCGTTGTCTCTGTAGCCACATTTGTCGCAATTTGTTGACATGATCAGGATGTCCTGGAAGTGGCGAGGAATAAGCTCCAGGTCCTTCGGAAAAGCGGTAAGCACAGTACCTTGAAGTAGGGAATAACAACTTTCTTCATCAAAGTGTCTAGCGGGGACGCGCAGCTTGAGCAAGTCCCAGGAAACCTAAACACCTCCGCATTGGCATCCTCTCCATCGCCGATTGGTCCTGACGGCGCCACCTCAATTTCAGGCGCCTCGGGCTCCTCAGCAACTGCAAATCCGAGATCCATGTTCTGCTGTCGCGTGCGCTTATAGGTCCGCATGTTCCATTTGGGATCTGCCATGCTGCCGATGAATTCAATGAACGAGTTGCCTGTAGGATCGTCTAGTTTGATCGTGAAGGGCGGCATGGGAATCTCGTGTTTCTCAGCCGCGCTGACGGGGGGATTTGTGACGTCCTCGACTTCCGGGTCATCTCCCAGGATTGCAGTGAGTGAGTCGATGAGCACCTGTATTTTGGTGTATGTCGGCTCGTCCTGGATTCGTCGGAGAGGCTGATCTCCACTGAGATCGGCGGTAACGTCGCGGATGAGGCCTTCCACAGTGGTCAATTGTCCTCGATTTCCCGGAAGAGTGAGCTCAAATTCTGGTATAACGATGACACACGACGACGATCGAACAAGCTGTCTGTTCAAGTCTTCGCGGTCGAGAATGCGGGCAGTGTAGATAGCACCTTCCGCTGGGAGGCCGTCAAAAGGTATGATATGAGTGGATAGTGAGTTGCTTACGTCGTATGTCTCCTGCTGACTGGATCTCATTATTTGTGTTGCCGCAGTGCTCGCAGCGGAAAGATGCCACTATGACCTCTTTGAAGTACGGGATCGAGGTTAAAAGTAGCCGTGTAATGCCCTAGAATACAAGGGCGACGGGTTATTACGCCAGATGGCACTGCAAATTCTGCAAGCTTGCCTGCTCATGACATTTCATACACAGAGATTCAATCTCTTGGATTAGCCGTTCGTCGTCTGCCGGATCTGCATTGTTGCTATCAGATGCGGGAGCATCGGGGAGATCGTCGGCCTTGGATGCCACAGATCCAATAGAGGGAAAGAATTCCTGAGACATGCCGTCTATAGAAATAGAATAATAAAGTAGAAAGGAGGGCCCCGGAGTAAAGAAGAAGTCAAGCCAAAGAATCCGACAGCTCTCGATCATCTCTGGCGCTCGCGTGGCAATACTGAGCACACGAAGCGCGGCGCGAGCAACTTTCAACCGTACACCTCCATACTCAATATCCACTGAACGCAATGTCCAATGCACCTTTCACTGTCGCTGGCATGGGTGGCTCGACCTCCTCCGCGGGTCACCACAGTCACGGGCCACCATGGGGCAGCACCAGCACCAACACGGCAAATACAGCAAATCCGCCCTTGGGCGCGTCACTCAGCGACTCGTTTGCCCAGTCGAGAACCCACTACCAGTCTGGATACATGATGGTGAGTCTTTTAGGATACTATCATTCTTACAGCTCACTTACTCGTATGAAAGTCATCTGCGCAGAACAACGTAAGTCGGCTCAATACTGCAAACTATCAATGATCACACAAGTCTTATGATGTCTGTCATTGCAGGCCATAACCCAAGGCAGTCAACGAGTAGACGATGTTCCCACCGTGCAAACGAAAGCGAAAATGGTCCACTCTTTGTCGCGCGGGTCTGCACCTGACTTTGGCATGGAATCTATGTTCCAAAAATCTAGGTCGGTCCTCCTATAGATTTAGAACGTTTTATAAATTGACCTACATAACAGACAACGCCAGACTATGGCAGATGAAGATGCCCCACCAATGAACTCAATTTACGACATTCCTACCGAAACATACACAGATAACAGCCAAGCCAGGTTCCAACCTAGAGTAAGTCCGACAATCTCTTCTACTATCGCCATGTCCTGACAAATGTGTACAGGCGTCCGTCTCAGACTCTGTCCTATCTCGTCAAGTCCGTTCTGGCTCAAATATCGCGTCTACTGAAGTGCACTACGTGATTGTCTTTGGCTATCCGGCGGACAAGTATAGCGTCACTGCAGAATACTTCAAATCCATCGGAGAAACCACAGACCCTGACCCCAACACGCAGATAACAAATTGCTTCAGAATCGGTTATCGGGACCTTGGGGAGGCAATGCGGGCGGTCAAGCGGAACGGCGAGATCTTGGGAGGGAGTTACATGGTTGGCGCCAAATGGGCGGTGAGTAGGCTCGATTATCTGCAGAGCACGGTCTCTAAATGAACTCTAGGATCAAACGAGAGCGAACGAACTGTTGACCCAGTCATCTTCGCGCGGTTCAATATCCAGTCCAGCAATAGCTGATGTGCCTTCATACGCCATGGCCGTGGACGAGCCCTCACCCGCCCTTGTACACCCATCCACTCCAACGTACGGGACTCCTATTAGACTGGCACCTGCCACATCAGCCTTTAGAAAGGTTGCGCCGTCCCCAATGCAAGGTCAGCCAAAGCCAGAAACAGGGCCGGCGATGAATGTTGTGGCCCATACACCTTCGGAGCAGTCTTCAGGCAAAGGGATGTTAGGGCAGGTTTCGGATTTGATATTTGGATGGTAGTCGACGCAATTTTAACTCATTCTTTCCCAACTAGTAGATATGTTCATTAAGTACTGGTTATGAATGTTACAATTCCTCAGATGGTGGCCGTGGGTAAATTTACAAGCGTGGTCATGTGGGATCCACGCGCCTTGAGTGATGCTTTAGTCGTTCTTACCTACAGCACATTCATTCACTTCTGACAGATATTTCTCGCCGTCCACTCGCGAATATTCCTGATCTGATGTCTTTACGTCGACGAAACAAACAATCAGAATCACAGCATTCGCACACCAAGGAGGTCGCCCCGTCGACAGCAGAACTCGGCATTCGGCCGTCGCAGGCGGCAGCGAATCTGGTAGATTACGCATTCATCTTCTCCCTTGTCTTTGGGGGCTGTTGCACGTACGTGGTTCTATCCTCGAGTTTCAAACAATAGTGACGCGTTAGCAGGAATGTCTGGACGTACGAAGAACTCCTGAATACCAATCCGCGAATAGGTGCGTCGGTCAAAGGCTTTCTGGCGTCGAATTAACCTGATCTTCACCAGGTTCAGCACTGACGTTCTCTCAAACACTTTTCATTGTTGTCCAGACCCTGCCCCAGTTCTTAATATCCCCATCCCGTGAAGTGCCATATCCACGACTGAAGCCACGGCAGGTCCCGGTCAAACGATGGATGCTACAAGTTATGGTGCATACTGGCGGATCTCTTTTAAACAACTGGGCATTCGCGTTCAACGTTCCCTTGGCGATTCAAATGGTTTTTAGATCGGCAGGTATGTAGCCCCCTACCTGGCGAGGCGATTAGACTGACACGAAAGGTCATCATGTAGGCTTGGCAATATCAATGCTGCTGGGCTATATATTTATGAAGAAAACTTACTCAGCTACCCAAATTGTATGCTGCTTTGTTGCTTCATCTGCTATTCCAGTCTCACAGCGATGTAGATATCGGTCCTCCTTGTGACATTGGGTGTCACATTATCCACGTTATCACGACCCGCAAGCCCGTCTAAACAGTCTTCCGACGATTTTCGGCAGTATATCATTGGAGTATCTATGCTTGTGACATCGTCTTTTCTCACCGGTATCCTTGGTGCTCTGCAAGAACAAACATATCGGAAATACGGACCTTGCTGGCGGGAAGGCGTCTTCTACACTGTAAGTCCCGTGCCACTGCGGATTAAGTTGATAGCTAACACCTAGCTTATATTAAGCATTTTCTTTCGCTGCCAATTTTCTTGTTTCTGGTATCAGATATCAAGAGCGGGTTTTCCGCGCTAGCGGTTCCATCCTCGAGATTTGTGCCCTATCTGGTCTTGGCGGGGAATTTGCTCACACAACTTATCTGTGTCTCTGGAGTCAACAGCTTGTCATCAGTTGAGTATAGACCCCCTTCCAAGCAGAATTTCAGAACTAATACTGTCTTTAGCAAGTGTCATCTGTCTCAACAAACTTAGTACTCACTACTCGAAAGGCAGTTAGTCTTTGCTTCAGTGTCTGGTGGTTCGGAAATGGTTGGAACAAACAACTGCTTTTAGGGGCCAGCATGGTGTTCACTGGGTCAATATTATTTGCAGCACTGTAGCATTAGCAACTCACATACATATAGAGAAATCTTGTGACTTTAACAAGTACAGTGCACACTCACAACTTCTTACATATTGTTAGGCAGGAAGACCAGCTCAAATTTGGCTCACTTTCAATATTAATATTGTGCCGACCTGTAAGGGGAGCTCACTGCACCATGTGTATCATTTCTGCTGCATAGCCAGGCTCCTAAAATCATCTGTTAGTGGAAAGGGGGACCCATATCGAAGAGCATGCAATGTTAAATCACCTGACATCAAATAAGCGAAATAAGGTAGGCGCAATGAAGAGCCGGCACCATTATGTAAGCAGCTAGGGTTAGGGCTTAAATCACGTGACTGTGCAAAATATTTGGGCTGGGAAAATCCTAACTGCACCAAGAGGTATGGGGAAGGCGAGAATAGACTTAGCAAAATTAATTGTGGCTATAGACAATGCTTAAATGGCGGGTAAGACTTGTTTAACCCCGCCTGGCATCTGCAGGCAGTGTGCAATGCCTAGAAAGTGTTTGTGGTGTAAGCGGCTTGTTCCGTAGTGGCGCAACCATGTCGGAAAAATCAAATCGGCCTTATAAGATTCTGGTCTTATACGGGCCTTATAACGAACTCTAACCCAAATTAAGAGCCCATTTAGGATGCCGATTGATCTTATTACGAGACACGCGATCTTATGAGAGCTTAAGAGCCTGCAAGATTCTTACAAGGAGAAGAAAAATGATATTACAGACTAACAAATCATATGAGCATATTAATAGGTAAACCATTAATACATTAGTGAAAAAAACGGGGTGAAATGTGCCTCTCAGTGTCTCGAAAAACGCGAAGTTTGAAAGTCTTATAAGAATCCTTACCGCCGAAAATAGCGTTATAAGGCCCATAATGTGCAAAATGCCGTGATACTATTACACACATTATGGCCCTTATAAGCGCTTATAGGAAATTTTAAATTTTTCCGACACAGGCTTACATAATGTGCCACAGGTCACATGTATAGTTACGTACCTGTGCAAAATGTTGACCGACCCATCCCGAATTTTTTTGACCTTGTTGCGGAGGGCTTTTCCATGCAATTTGGAAGTTTTACATTTTTGGTAAAAAATGTCTTATTTCTCCGCCAAGACTCAATCAAATAAAATACTGCTTGCTGGGCCATGAAGCTATGGTATACTACTATACATACCAGTGAGGGAAAACAATTTAATCAAGATAGTGGTGGTGGAATAACCAGGTCGGTGAGGAGGCGAGCTTGCTTATGTAACACGTGCCGGCTCTTCATTGTGCCTACCTTAAGTGAATTTCCTCTTTTCTCCACAACTTTTCTCCCTCCTTTCCACTGAACGGCTGGCAAAAGACGTTGAACAGCCTCTGTGAAACCCTAGCGCAGGGTTGGGAATACTCAACACTCTGCACATTATTTCTAAGTTCAGTTTCCATTTATGGGCTTTGTTTGGCTGGCCACATTGCTGACCTACCCTTCCTCTTCCCTCTGCCGTGGCCTCTCATCCTATGAAAATCATGCAGCTCATTTCTGTTCATTCCGGAGATTGTGCCCATGTAATTTTTAATGCTATGGTAAATATTTTCAATGGAAGAACATCTTTTCAAATGCCTGCTAGTGTCTCAGATTTCTCAACTGCCCTCCCCAGGGACATTTCTTGTCCATCACGGGAAGAAAGAACTGAATGACAACGACTGTGCGTTGAGATTGTTGTGCCAAACAAGTGCTGAAAGTGGATGTGGCGGAAAAAACCTGTCAGATGAAACAAATAAGCTAGGGTGTCACAGAGGCTGTTCAACATCTTTTGCCAGCCGCCCAGTAGAAGTTGGGGGATAAGTTGTGGATAAAAAAGGAAAGTCATGCGAGTAGTGAATTTGTAGTATGTACAGATTTTTAATTGTGTGCTCATTTGATATGTTGTCTCCCTTCTTTCTATTTGTGTGGTCTGGTTTTAGGAGCCTGCTGCATAGCATGAATCATTCTTTCAAAGTGTAATATATGCTGTAGAGATTCTAACCCGGCAGCTGGAGGATCGTCCGGGGGTTGGACTGAGCTAGCCGGACGGTGAAGGATGCGATCGCCGATGTTCCGTAGGGTCTCCGACGAGAACCCGAAGGAGTAGCCGGCCAGTGTTCGACCCGAAAGGACAGAGATGTAAGGAGAAACGAGACACGGCCCGGAGGCCGGAGCATAGGGACGTGTGAAACAGGAAGGGTCCGGACGGATTGCAAATGACAGAGATGTAAGTAAACGAATGGGACCGGGATGGGACGATGAAACCGGAGTCCGGCGGGCGACTCGGGGGAAAGAGACGGGAAAAGAGAACGTAAACCGGAGACGGGAAAGTGAACTCGGACTTCAAAGAGAGAAGGGGGGAAACCAAGGTGCTTTATTGAGACGACTTACAGTCGTATTTATAGGTAAATGATATGTAGGGGGAACACTATGTAGTCCGTATGTTCTGGGGAGCTCGTACCGCCAGGCAACACGCCTCCGGTGTCCGCATCGGTGAGACCGAGTCCCATACCGCCTTATCGATCGTTCCGGGACGTTCGTTTATTGTCTTCGAGGGTCGGTGCCCGAGTCGTGTTCGCGAGGCGACGAGACTGGAGTCGGCCCGGTGATCCGTTACGTCAGGATGTCACTCGTGATGTGTTCACCCACTCAGAGAGTCCGGGCCGAGCGCGTTTCGTGATGGAACGTGGTGATTCGTTTGACGAGGCGTGGTGATGGGCGTATACCGAGTGGATAAGGATCGCGGGGGGCGTAGACGAGAGCCCGGAGGATGGCGGGGATGTAGGCGGGAACACGGAAGATAGCGGAGACGTAGACGGGGGTTCGCATAAACTCACAACACACTAATACGGAGCGGGGAGGCTCCTAACACATGGACGGGGCCCGGCCGGCGTTCGGGATATCGAACATACGGCGGGGAGACGTTCGGGATCGGCGGCCGGACTCGGGGTCGGCGTCGGGTCCGTAGATAGGGCTCACAATCGGACTCGGGGAATTCTCATAAACACACAACACACAAACTCGGGCCGGGGAGCCCAAGTAACAAAATAGACGGGTGCCGGCCGGGGGCTCGGCGTAGCGGAAAGCCGGCGGGGAGGCCGTTCGAAGCTCGTAGGTCCCGGTGGGATCTCGGATGATCGGTGGTGTATCCGGAATGCGATACCTAGAGCGTGAACACGCTCTACAAGTGGTGGAAACACAAAATCCTGACCATCCCTGGTCAGTCCGGGTGCGGTAGCTGGTGCTAGTACGTAGCGGATGAGCGCAACCGGGGCCGAGTCGGAATCCGGAACGCGCCGATAGTAATGACCGCATTCGCCGCTTCTGAGCCGAGCGACGCTTTTCTTCCCACAACCACCATGGGCCCCAAGAGACAATCCGCCGTCGAGTTACGAGAACGGGGTGAGTTGCGCCCCGATATGCCAGGGACTCCGTGCTGATGTAGGGGGACCCGCCGCAGTGATGCGGTCTACCGCGGTCAAGGCAGCGCAGGCTGCGTTGGACGCCTTCACGGCGCGCGTGGGGGATCCCCAGACAGACGAAGATCTGGCCGAATGCCGTGAGTCCCGCCCATTGCCTACCGCCCATGAGTCTGACAGCTTGGCGCCGGCGGGTAGTGCGTCTCACGGAGACTTTGGAGGAGGCGGAGAACGCTTACATGGATGTAGCGCCGCGGTCCGCGCCTGTGCCGGGACCGAGCGGGGACGAGCACGAGTCGGAGGGGGAGGAGGAGGTCGCGGCGCCGGAGGTAAAAAAAGAGAAAGGCAAGCCGCGGGGTCGGGCGGGGACGTCGAAGGCGAAGGCGAAGGCGGCGTCGGAGTCGGTGTCTGGTGCTGATGTGACGCCGGACTACGAGATCCAGTGGACCTAGCATACATAATTAATTATCCAACAGTTGCAGCCAGAAATGCGAAATGAATAGAACCCAGCTGTAGCTGGGCATTTAATATATTATTCTGCAGCTACTAGCTGGGCAAATTATCTATTTCGCTCAGGTGCTGCTGTACATTGTAATTATTTCAGCCCAGCAATACCTATGCGTGCCATAATCACAGCTGGCTCGCGGCTGGCTCGCGGCTGGCCCGCGGCTGGCCCGCAGCAGCATATCCGGGCTGCCAAAAATGGCTCGGCTCACGCGCACGCGCACGCGCACGCCACCCGCTCACGCCACTGCACCCGTTAGCAAATTGGTACGGCGCTTACCGCCGGGAAAATGGCTCGGCTGGCCCGGCACTTCCTTACCGCCGGGATGATGGCCCGGCTGGCCCGGCACTCCCGGTGGAAACCGTGCTGCTGCTGCTGCTGCAAAAAAAAAAAAAAAAACCTTCGTGCAAAAACACTGCTTGCTGACGGCGCTCACAGCAACCGGGAGAGGATATCTAATAGCATTAACCACGAATATGAAAACAGAGAAAGAATGCAACATGAACTCAATGGGGGTCAGTATGACGTGGCCGGTATGGTTCATACATGGCAGGGATATAATCCTCTATCCAGTCCACAGACAATTGTTTGAACATGAGAAAGGGATACCACTTGTTAGCACAAGAGCTGGCCATAGCCACATACATGTCGGCCTGTCTCATGGCATAAGCCACGGCACCACGCTGGACCGCTAGCGAAGCATCCGTTCGTCGTTCCGCTCGTCGCCGCCACCAACGGGCCTTCGTGTCGAAGGAATGGATGATGCGGCGCATTTCTTCACGCAACATTCGAACCTGCTCAGACCAGCGATCCTTTCGGGCGCCCGACTTTGCCCACGCAACCCGCATCGCTGCCAAACCAGGTCAGTATACTGTTCGAGCAGATTTATGGATAAGATACTTACAGTCACCGACTTCGTCTGCGGTTGCCACACGTCGTTGTGCATCCTCGGACTGTGGGACAAGCCAAATCCAGGACAGTTCTCGGCGATTCTCTGGGCCGTCATCATCCTCCTCGCGACGTGGTAGATGAAGATCAACAGATGGATTAAGGGCCTTGAACGACAATGCCCAATCCCCGTCAGGATCCAGCTTGTTGAGGGCGTCGTAAGCTGCAATATAGCGATCTGTAGCAGCTGATGTTTTGGCGCGAAAGTTATTGATGAGGTCGCGGGTTCTCGTAGTGATCTTTTGACTGGCCAGATGCTGACCACGTTTGAACTCGAGGATAGTCGAAGAAATACGTAAGAGGCGGCGAATTTCGTGTAATGCGTCATCGGCCTGACCCAAGCGCAGGCGACGTTCTTTGTTGGCAAGACGAGCCATTGAGGGCTGGGCTCGATCTTCAGCGGGCAACTGTGACGGCAGGAAGAGAATTTCATCTTCTGCATTGCAAACAGAAGATGAGGGGGTATCTGTGCGCAACGCGCGAGCTTGAGGTATGTATAAATCTTGCAGGGAAAACCAGGTGTCGATGCGGTAGCGCAGAGCGTTACGTTTTTCGAGTAGCTCCGCCTTGCGGAGCAGCGTCGAAGCCTTATCTTTGAAGAGTGCTCGTAATTTGTGTCTAGTACATAGATTAGTTACCGGAGTGTGACTGAATGTTGAAATATACTTACTGCTGGTCTTCAAGGTCTAATCCCTTCTGTAAAAAGCGCGACGGCGAGGTTTCATGTAGCTGCGAAATTCCCTGGCGAGTTTCCTCCGTATCTTCGTCTGCAAGTTCAAGCATGACACTTGCGAGAGTGACCGCTGTGGTATAGTTAGCTGCTGTAAAACTACGGAGTTATATAGGTGCTTACTTGGCATAGGTTCTTCGTACGGGTTTTGCTCTTTCTTGTCGCGATCCCATGCAATAACCATCTCAACCCATTTATCCACAGCCTCTCGCGGAAAGGTTTTGGTGAATTTGTCGAAGGCATCTTCGCTCTTGAGCTTCATATGAACAGCTATCTTGATAGCTTTTAGCATTCTGTCCCCTATATATACAGTAAGATGATGCAGCATTTTCGATAAACGAAAGACTCACCCCATGATGCGTTTTTAACCCAGTTCCATGATGCTGCATGGTCGTTGATAGTCTCGTATCGTGCACCATCAGTCATCTCGCGAGTGCTCATACTCGCGGGATTCTCGTGCGCCCAAAAGCGCTCAGGCTCTTCGCCGTTACATTGCCCAGAGTATCGGATAAAGTTTAAGTTAAAGTCGAGTTGGCAGGACGTCCTGTGGTTGTGTATATGCATCTTGGGAATGACGAGCGTCGCGCGTTGCAGAAGCTCGGGATCCGCAGGCTGCATCAGTCGAGGAAGTTGTTTAACCCTGATGAGCAGCCGTTTTGACCACTGGCAGCAAATGTCGTAGGATAACACCAGGCTGTGAATGAGAAGGCCGAATAGAACCGAAAACAAGATAAAGTCCATGTACGCATAGCTAGGTGAATAGTCAGTTAAAGGAATTGTACATTAAGGTACCAAACATACCGCTCTCCTTTGTGGAGATCCCCGAGCCCGTTCTTCATAACGAGGCCATGACGCCCACACATGACGCCGCCTACCCCACTGGCTTTGAAGGCCGTAGAGGTTCTCGAAGTTGTGTGGTCGGCAGCGCGAAGCTCCGAGTCACACTGAGAGGGCTGGGATGATTAAATCAGCAAGGAGACTTGCGCTACGGTGATGATGACAAACCTCGACTTGACTACCATACTTATCCGTATACATTTTGTATGGCTCCGACTTCACAATATGACCCCAGCCATCACCTAATGGGGGGTCAGCCTGAAGACCCCGATCCTTCAACTTAAGCCGAAAATTTGCGTCAATGGTTAACATTAGCGAGTAGAGCCATCTAAAAGATGGATTAGATTGAAATCAAGAATATATTAGGTATTTGCTCACTTGACGCCCTCCGGCGCGCTCTCCCAGCCATCCGGTAAGTTCTTCCCGGGGTGCGGACAGGCCACACATTCTACGGCGCATTCGCCCATCCTCGTGGCTTTCGCACCTTCGGGGTCGTGGCCACGCCCCGCCCGTTTCAGCATCTTAAGATGGCGCCACATTCGCATTACGGGGCGCATCTCATCGTACCGATTCTAAGGGATCATGATGAGTTTAAATAGATGTACAAGTAAAAAAAATTAGCTTACCTTCACCTCTCGAATACCAGCATTGTCAGACATGCGGTGGACGGCGTTATAGAAGTGGTATAATGAAAGTTTGCCTTGGGTGTTCACAAGATGGAACATATTAAGGACTTCGAACGTAAACGCCGACCGAGGCTTAGCCGTCGTAGCTGGGAACCAACGAGCACGAAGAAGCTGAATATTTTGCGGAGGATGCGCGTCACAACCACAAAAGACGACCTTAAGCGTATGAATTCCCGTTGTATGAACCACGGTAAATCCATCAATAATTTCGTATGCCCTTGGGCAACATTGACCCTCGTGGCCAAGATAGACACGATAGCCAAGATCATACAGCGATGTTCTGATAAAATAAGCACCGGACCAAGACTGGATGAGGACATTAGATATTTTTTCGAGTAGCACTGAACAAAGGGAACTTACTAGTAGCCGATGCAGAGGTAGGAACTTGTGCTTCTCAACTGTACACTTCTCGCAAAGCAATGCACCCCCAAAACAGTCTTCGCACTTGTATTTTCCTTCGCTAGCGCTTTCTGGAGGGCAACACGGACAGCGCGGCGGTTGAGCTTCTTCGCCGAGTCCTTCGATGCGGAGGAGCTCGTCCAAGTATTTTTGGCGATGGGGTATCCAATCTTGAACAGTTCTCACCTAAAATCGTTTGTTAGCGAGAACAATGAAAGTACAAATGAGAACTCACCTACCGGGCGACGCGACTCATCCTCTTGTTCCCCTGCAGTACCCGTTGCTTCCGGATCCTCCACCACTTCTTCATCAGCAATGGATGGAAGATATGACGTGTTCTCCGCAGAAAACGAGTCGAATTCTGCATCTGCGTCTACCATCAAATCCCCCTCATTCTCTGCTGCTAGCAGACTTGACAAATCGACTGTTTGCATGGGTCGAGTGACGTGTTCCGTTCGCACAGTGTGACGAGAGCCAGCAGACATATCAACACCGACGTGGATGTAGGTGTTGACTTGTGTAGGCTGAGGAGGCTCTTCTGACTCGGACGCAGCCACGCGTGGGCGAGAGATCTGCACTTGTACTGGAGAATTGGCGCGAGCCCTTTTTCTGCTCATGCTTGCTGAGAATGCCCGCGCGATGGATATAGTTTATAAAGCGCTGAATAGAACGAAGGGCATAGTATGAGAGTCGCTGTAGGAATCGATGGAGCCGTCAAACGAAGTGGTCTTTGACGCTGTTCGGAACAGTGTTCACCAAACAAGGCCGCATTCGGACATCCGAGTGGCAGAACTTCAGCCACTCGGTTTTGCAACGCTCTCCCTTGTCTTACCACAATTCTCGGACCTCCTGTCAATCTGGGAAAGATGCATGGACAGTTAAAACTACTAATAACGTGCTTATAATAAAAATAAATGCAGTGAGACCTGCATGGCATGCATATTTCGCTCAAATTGATAACCTCCTCTCATATAGTATGTGCATTGTGCAATGCTCCTGATGGCAATACGCGATTCATTGTATCTGACGGTATTTAATATGCTCTGATACAAGTATGCAAGCCATGAGAATATGCAAGTATAATATACAAGCTCGTATAAGAAAGATTGCCATCTCAAGTGCTCGGATAAACTCTACAGCTTGTTCACTCGTTCCCAGAGTGTTCTATCGGCATTCTGCAGCTTTCAAAATGCATTCGACATATAAAAAATCGAAACAGCGGTAGGAAATCATACATGTGGAACCCTTGTGGCATTTCAGAGCCACCACACGAGAATAGGGTGAAAATGGGCATAAATCAGAGTCTCACATGGGTATGATATATATTAATAACTTCTACCACTTTAGATAGCTTGCATTGATGTATATACATCTACCCTAGGTGACAGAATTGCAGCAGAGGGAATGTGGAAAGCAGAGCTCCCAGGATACACAAAAAGACCAGGTTTCAAATCGAGTTTCATGACTGAGCGCCAACTACACACTTACACGAACGAACAAGTACATAGATATTTAAAGTCGAAAAGCTGGTCCACAGGAGCCTGTCAGACATATACCATAGAATATATTTTAGTTCCAAATACATTGAAGTATGTCTGCATTCTTATTATATAAAGCAAACTGTGAAACCGCGAGACGCCTAAGGCGCATCGCATGATCACATTATCGCACATGTGTCGTGTCGATCACATTCAATTGACCTCTAATTATTGTTGTAAAACCTCTAACATGTAAGAGGACATATTATACACACATTTACTTCAGGATCTGCTCCAATTCGTCTTTGAGAGCCCGCTACTGAGTAATCGCGATGAACGAACGGTGCGCCACAGACGACTCCTGGCGCTTAGCGCCCATCATCGTCGCCCGCTACAGACTCTTCAGCACTATTCAGCAATTTCGAAAACATCGGGACGAGGGTGATCGGGCAGGGGATTTTTGAGGACGGTATGTGTGTGTATTTTCGCAATTACTGACACTGTCCCATCCCTGGATACTACCCAGGGTCCTTGATATATTTCCGACATGTCCATTAATTTGATCCAACACCATAGCATTTGCGAAAGCGATACAAAGAAGTGTATAGAAGGACTAAGAGGAATAACACTGCTTTTCATTAGCTGGGGTGTTGTCCCATAGGTCAAGCGCCTCAGTGAGCGAGTCTCCCTTCCTCACAAATCCATTGACCGCCCGAGAGAATTGTTCAACGTCGCGCCTGGAAATTTTATTTTATTTTCATGTGCGAAGCAACGTTAGAAAGTTAGCGCACCATTTTGCCCAAAAGACACCGATTTTCGTTCCCTTAGTGACGACATAGAATCTCTGGAGGTGGGTAGGATCCTCTGGAACAGGATCTAAAGCGTGCCAAGTACCAGGTGCGCGCGGGTAGATAGGCTGCAGGTAGTCGGCTAGTTCAGCGCCCTAAGATACTTATGTCAGATTCAGCACAATATAAATGGCTAAGAACTCACTCGTGGGGGCGGCACTCTTGGTACGCGTGAAGCTCGCGGGGTAGGTGAAGGGGAAGGAGAGGGCGAGGACGGGGGTGAGGGAGGTGCTGAGCGGTATACCAGCAAACCTGCGGGCCTTTGAAGTTCGTACTGTGCATGTCTCATTGGTCCACGAGCTCGAGGACCAGTCGACGGGGAAGGTACTGGGCTGCGTGTTGATGGTGGTCTCCTTGGGGTCATCTGGAATGACCACTCCACATGTTGTGCCAGCGCCGCTGGCATTGTCACATGGACATGAACGTCGCCATTCTCATCTATTATTTCCTCACTACGAACGCCGTCGCTTTCAGTAGCACGACCCCTGCGAGGAGTATAAGGCTCTTCACTACGTATGCTGATGCTTTCAGCCGCACGAACCCTGCGAGGAGTGCGGGGCTCTTCGCTGCGGACGCTGATGCCTTCGGCGGCACGACCCCTGCGAGGAGCGTGAGGGTCTTCGCTGCGGATGCTGATGCTTTCGGCGGCATGACCCCTGCGAGGAGTGTGAGGGTCTTCGCTGCGGACGCTGTCGCTTTCGGCGCCACGACCCCTGCGAGGAGTGTGAGGGTCTTCGCTGCGGACGCTGTCGCTTTCGGCGCCACGACCCCTGCGAGGAGTGAAGGGCTCTTCGTTACGAAGAATGTACTGGGTTTGGGGTGCTAAGAGGGAGTTAGTGATCGTGTAAAGCGTCAAATAGTTGATTACTCGCCGACTTCGCTATAGAATACATTCCTATCTCCCACGATTCCGCTCCTGCGAGGGGTCTGAGGCTCTGAGGGGTTGTTAAGATTGCTGCTTGTATCATGACTGCAGTAGTAACTTGCCTGGTGGATTTTCATTTCGTTTGTCCACTTGCACCTGTGAATGTATTAGCATACAGTGATTATTGGTTGATAGGAAGTACCATTTGATGGGGAAGTCAATACGGTTAACGAGCAGGTGGTGGGGTTAACGAACAGGTGGTGGGGTTAACGAGCAGGTGGTGGTCAAGTAAGAAGCGGAGGAATGGGAAACTCTTGCCAAAAAAAGGCAGCCATGTGTGGCGTCGCCTCGCGCCCATTATTATTACCCTCCAGACCCTGAAACCAAACCATCTCCATTATTTCACTGCAATGCCTACCTCCGCCAGAACAAAACCCCCCAAACGCGGAAAAAACGAACCTCCCCGCCGTCGTGGACCCCGTGGGTGGGCTACTCTCGCAATGTCCACGCACCTAGAAGACGAAATACCAGGGTTCCGAACAGCACAGGCCGATAGCACCCTCCAAGATTGGTGGCCATGCATGCACACTCGATTCTCGCTGATCTTTCCGACGGCACCATTGACTCCAGAGGAAATAGCTGCAGGCATAACCATGGAAGATAAAATTGAAGCGGAACTTAAAGTATGTCAATGCAGTGCGACACATGCATAACAAACTAACAAAAGCTTCAGCGACTTAAGGTCTGGTTCAACAACAATGGGCGGCTTGGCGTTAAGCGAGGCAATAGGTTGCTGTTAGATCTGCAGCCGAAGAAACCGAAGCCGAAAAAGAGGTTGTCCGTGCTGCAGGCCTACTCGAAAAAATACTTCAAATCGAAGCTCGGAGCACTCAAAGAAGCACGCTACACGGAGCACCTGAAACTAGTGGAGGAGGGCCTCGAAGAAAAAATGAAGCCCATCAAGCATTACAACCTTCTGCTTCAGGAGCTTTATGAGGAAGAGCCTGACGACGTCCACGCGGCTGTCATGAAGTTTCGAGAGGAATGCCGTGGCGGCGGAGCGTCAAGTGGCGAGGACGGGGAGAATGAGAATGGAGAAGACATGTCGAGCGACGAAGATGATGCCGACGAAGACGAAGAGGGCGAGCACGAGAATGAGAACGAGCACGAGGGTGCTGATGAGGACGCCGACAAAGGGAAAAGAACGCGTCGCGGGAAGAGCACGAAGGAGAAGGAGTCCGTCGATCCTGCTGCTGAAAAAGCCAAAAACTATCATGAGTACGTTCTGCGGCAGATGATTCATTCTTTGACTGACATAGCAACCCACTAGCAATCAAAATGCAGCGCAGCATGCTCTTGCTCCGATATTGAGAGAACTTCACACGCGCACCGGCTATGTGGGCGCCTTAGTCTTGGCTGCTCCCGATGGTGCAAGGGGCGGTGAGATGAGTACCATGAGGTATGTCACTGATCATGCGTTTATGCATTACACGATACTCAAGACATATTAGCATGTTTATAGGGAAGACACAGCACAACCTCGACTGGGGCCAGCATTGCACAAGAGAGTGGTGGAGGGATCATGTAGAAAATTCGCTTGTTGAATTCGCCACATTGGTATACCGTGAGTATTGCTTTGCACTTTGTTTCAGTTTGGATTCTGACATACCTTTCTGAGCAGCCCCTGGTTCACGTGAGGCCTTTCGATTGCCTGGAACGTCCCTTCACGTCACGTCCACCGTCCCATCCACTGCATTGCTTAATTCGTCATCATCGCGCCTTTCTTCCACCACCCCATCCACTGCATTGCCCAATTCGTCATCTCGCACTGAATCCCGCTCTCGTGGTCGCCCTGTCCAACGTGCCGAGATTGCCACGAGCCGGAGGCGCGGAAGGACTTCACCCGAAGTCGAGGATGATCTTGAGCGGCCATGGAGGAGCGACGAGAACGTGACAGCTGCACAGTTAGCATCGATCAAGGCCGAGATATCGCATTACGAAAAAACGAGGGCTTACAACATCATCCGCAACCGGCGCCTGCTCCAGGAACTGCGCCTGCCCGAGATGGCGAAGGACGTTGCATCCGGAAACTTGGGCAGCTTTCAGACTCTTGAAGCTACCAGGTCGACGGGTAACCAGAGTTCTGGTGCTTCACCACCGTCGCGATCACGGTCCCTCGGCGAACCGTTTGGCCAGGATTCCGGTGCTCCGGTGCCCTCGCGATCGCGTTCTTCGGAACGGCGGTTGTCGTCAGCAGATTCATCCCCGCGAGCACCGTCTTCTCGCGGGCTATTCCCTTCCCCCACAGCACCACAGCGTTCCCCTACACGCTCCCAGGTCCCACGCACTGTTGACGACAACTCATTCGGCGAGATATACCCCACAAGCAGCCGTTGGCCCCGTTGGATGAAGGGGATCATCCCCATTATGCAGAGTACTGGCCCAAAATGTGTCGCCTCGAGTGATGCCATGGAGGCATGGGTCGAATTCGAGGATTTGATGGCGTACCCAGATTCAAAGGTGCGCTGAACTCAACTTACAATACCTTCTTTTACTGATTTTGTTCCCCAGGCGAAAAAGAATATGATTAGCTCACAACATCGGCCTGAGGCCGTCACCAAGTGGATGAAAGGAGGCCGTAAAGAAACGGAAATGCCGGACACCACCCAATACCTTGATTCATTCGCGAAGGAGCAACAGGAGTGGTGGGTGTCACTGTTGCCCGACGGACACGATCCCGACGCGTTGGGTGATCGCGAAGTCTCAGACTACTCTGAGCTTCGTAAGGCTGGACCCAACGGCATGTTCTTGCTCATCCTCTCTCTTATCTGGTGGGGTGCTGCTGCTGTTGACCAGGGCGAGGAGAAGATGCAGATTTGGCGCGCGGCCGTGGAGGAATTCACAGCAGTTATCAAATTTTTCAACAGGTCCTCAAAAGAGGGGCGCAAACGTGTCTGCGACAACCCTGAGACCCCGAAGGAGAAGAAGTACGTGTGAATATTTGCTTGTTTGGATTGTTACTGATGGCGGCTACTAGACGTCAACGCCGCCGCTGATGAATGCTAGTAAAGGGATCATTATCAATTGATGAATTTCTCTGTTTTCATATTCGTGGTTAATGCTATTAGATATCCTCTCCCGGTTGCTGTGAGCGCCGTCAGCAAGCAGTGTTTTTGCACGAAGGTTTTTTTTTTTTTTTTTGCAGCAGCAGCAGCAGCACGGTTTCCACCGGGAGTGCCGGGCCAGCCGGGCCATCATCCCGGCGGTAAGGAAGTGCCGGGCCAGCCGAGCCATTTTCCCGGCGGTAAGCGCCGTACCAATTTGCTAACGGGTGCAGTGGCGTGAGCGGGTGGCGTGCGCGTGCGCGTGCGCGTGAGCCGAGCCATTTTTGGCAGCCCGGATATGCTGCTGCGGGCCAGCCGCGGGCCAGCCGCGAGCCAGCCGCGAGCCAGCTGTGATTATGGCACGCATAGGTATTGCTGGGCTGAAATAATTACAATGTACAGCAGCACCTGAGCGAAATAGATAATTTGCCCAGCTAGTAGCTGCAGAATAATATATTAAATGCCCAGCTACAGCTGGGTTCTATTCATTTCGCATTTCTGGCTGCAACTGTTGGATAATTAATTATGTATGCTAGGTCCACTGCGAGATCGTGCCCGGCCGGATCTGTGGGAGGTGCGCGGACAGCCGGGGGGAAGTGTGCTTATGGAAGGTCGGAGGCGCGGGCGTGTGCGCGCCGTGTTCCCGGAAGAAGATGAAGTGCGACGGTGCCGTCCCGCGGGAGAAGAAGCCCAAGCAGGAGGAGGAGGAGGAGGAGGAGGACCGCCCGAAGAAACGCAAAAGGGGAAGCGCCCGGGATTCGTCCGCCGGCCTCAGCATCGTGGAGACGCTTCGCGCGGCGACCGTCGAAGCCCTCGGGTCCACGTCCATTCCGCCATCCGCGTACGGTGGACCGCAGCCCATCCACGACCGCGGCCAGCAATTCCCCGGACTCGTAGCCAACATGCAGGCGGCTTTCTGTAGCAAGGAGGATTCCCTCTGGGGGAACATCATGAACGTGACCGCCAATACCCACCTCCAGATCGACGGGACCCTCCGCGCCATACTGGCCGCCCAACTCGCCGCTAACGCGGAAGCCACCCGGTCCCGCATCGAGCTCACATCGATCGCCGAGTCGCTCGCCGTCCTTGCCGGAGCCGCGCTGGCCGTTCTGGCGACTAACCCGGCGTCGCTCCCCGTGGTGCGGCAAGAGGTCCTCAACCACGGCCTCGGGCGGAGAACGCAGGGTGAGGCGCCCCCGGTGGCACCGATGGATACCGGGACGGGTGAGGGAAGCTCGGGTGCGGGCACGGCGGCGGGCGGAATCGGGAGCACGCAGCCTGAGGGCGCCGGAGATGGGCAGGAGGCGGAGGTGGAGGAGGCGGACCCGGATGCTGAAAATCGTCCGACCTGAGGGGAGTGCGGGAGACGGCGCCGGAGGGAAAGGGGTAATGCCGGGACCGATGGGGAAGGCCCGAGGCCTGTACGATATATCTAACGTGTGTAGTAGTGTCCGAAAAAAATGTGTCCATGTCCGGGATATAAACGAGATAGGAAAGTTAACTGAGTTCGTCCGGCTCGTGTCCGAGAATGGGGAGAACAGGAATCAGATTGAAAATAAATGTCCGGCGTGGTAAGGTGTATGTAGCGGAAAATCAGAGTAAAGAAAAGAATGGGTGAACCGGCCAGGGTATGTGTATGTAGAGCGATCAGTATCAGCGCAGCCTAAGCAGAGCCGGAGTCGGAGTCGGAGCCCGAGAGCCCGTCGTCGTCCTCGTTCATCTCCTGTAATGCGTCGGCGTCGCTTTCGAACATCATGTCGCCGGAGGGCTCGGGAGGGTAAACTAAACTATGCAAAGGAATTGAAATGTCAGTCCGGGAATGGTAGGGTATAATGCGAAATGCTGCGTATCGTAACCGGGAAACTGTACCGTCCATCTCCGCCAATTGATATGACCCGCGGAGGGTGCGTCGGACAACGATCATCGGGCCGGCATAGCGGGGCTTTGATTTCCGGTCCAAGGACTTCTCGATCTCGCTGTTCCGGATGAGCACGACGGCACCGGGCTGGAAGTCGAAGTTGCGGAAGGAGTTCTTATGCGCCGTGATGAAGTGTTCGATAGACCGGTACCGGGCGGCGAGGACCTTTTCTTTGATTGCTTCGAGGTCGGCGTCCCGCTTGAGCAGTTGCTGTGCTCGGGTTGCGATGAGGTCGTTCGTGGATAGTTGCGTGTCGAGGACCGGGGCGAGGAACGTGGCTTCCGCGAGGTCAAAGGGAAGAAGTGGTTCGACGCCGTGAGCGGCATAGTACGGTGAGAGGCCGGTGTTCTTGGAGATCGTTACGCGCTCGGCCCAGAAGACGGCATGGATGAGTTTAGGCCATTTCAACCCCGTTGCTTCCGATGCTTTGACGAGTGAGTCCCGGGTGCCGCGATGACTGCGTTCCGCGATTCCGTTTGCCTGAGAGTTGTAAGGCGAAATGCGGATGTGGTGAATGCCGTATCGCTTGGCTAAGTACCCGGCGGCGCTGAGGAAGGCGGGGCCGTTGTCCGTGACGATTTCCTCCAGGGCCCCCCATCGGCATAGGATCTGTTCGAAGATAAAGTCGCCGAGGGTGCGGGCGGTCTCCGTGCGAAGCATGCGGAATTCGGGATACCCGATGAGCGAACAGCGGCCTTGGACCACGTACCGGTAACCGTCGGAAGTGGGCATGAAGAACGTGTCGAGGTAGGCTTTGCGAAACAGCGGTGCGGGGACGGCAACGGTAGGCGGGATCAGGTACTTGCGCGGGTTCCGGACTTGACATTCGTGACAGGAGCGGATGAACCACCGTACATCGGCGTCGAGTGAGGGCCACCAGAATCGCTTCAGTAATCGTAGCCGAACGGTGAAAACACCTTTGTGTCCGAGATCGTCGTGGGCCTGGACAATGAGGGCTGCTCGCCGAGGCCGCTGGACTACTACCTTGTGTTCGCCGTTGGCATCCCGGCGCCATAGCCGGCCGTCTCGGAGGAAGAAGCGGGAGGCATACCGTACGAAGCGGCGGAAGCGCTGCTCATCCATGTCGTTCGGACGGGTAGGCTCGGCGTGGAATTGCCGAACGAGCGCAAGCCGGTCCTCCGCCGCCCGGGAAGTGTCTGTCGTAGGTAGGTCGATGGTGGAAACACTGATGGAAATCCCGGCGTCGGGTTGATCTTCGTCGGGCTTGGGGATGCTGTCTTCGGAGTCGGAGTCGTTGGCCGGAGATACATTAGGGGCTGCCGGAAGGGACGCTTGTTTCGATCGTAGGTTGTACGCCATGCTGTAGAACGTCGGGAATGCGGGTGGCTGAGACTTCCGGCAGAACGTAGCGAACTGGTAGGCCGTGTCGATCCATTCCTCGGGATCCGAAGGGTCGTCCGGGTCGGTATCCGCCTGTGGGCGTCGTGAAAGTCTGTTGGCCACTGTGTGCTGTGTTCCGGGGATGTGGACGAGGGTGAACGTAAACAGTAGTATACCGGCGATCCATCGGTTGATTGTTGCGTTTGGCTGGATGTCCGGGTTGGAGAGCATGCCTTTGATGTACTTGGCGTCAACCTCGACGTTCATGTTCCGGGCGCCGATGATGTGTGTCCGCATGTTGCGCAACGCCCGGAACAGCCCGTATAACTCGATCTTTGCTTGGGAGTAGTTGGACTCGCATTCGTTCCAAGTGATGGACCCGAACCGGCTGTACCATCTGCGACCGTTGACATCCGCTTGGGCGAGGAAGAACCCGGCGGCGTATTTCGAAGAGTCGACCCCGAGAATGACGGGACGCTCGGAGGTGAAGTCGATAGGACGGAGTGCGGGAGCGGCGACGGCGGCAGCTTTGAGTCGGGACATGGCGTCGATGTGGGCCTGTTCGAAGCGGAAGGTAACGTTCTTGTGCGTGAGCTGGACGAGTGGCCGTGCGATTTTAGCGAAGTCCCGGATGAAGATGCGGAAGAGGCCGAGCGTCCCAAGGAATGCCCGGACATCGGATACAGATTCGCAGATGGGCCAATCGGTGATGACCTGTAATTTCTCCTGCACGACCTCCCGGCCTTGGTAGGTGCACCGGTGACCGACGATAACGACCTCGGGGACGCACATCTCGAGTTTCTTGCCTGAGAACGTTCCGCCGGCATGGCCCATACGGTGAATGATGCGGTGTACGTTGTTGAGGTGCTCCCAAACGAACCGGCGAATGCCCGGGTTGCCGGCGTGGAGTTCGTACGATCCGTCCGGATTCTCGTAACGGGTGGGCGGACCTTTGACGGCGACGTCATCGATGAATGGTTGTGTGACGTGCGGGATCTCGTGCTGTAGAATGAATGTTACGTCGCCTTGCATGATCTGGACCGAGTTGGTGTACCCCATCGGAATGCACGTTAGCCGGAGCGCTCCTCGGGGTGTCTGGAACGTTGTGAGGTCCCGGGATCGCGAGTCCAGGGAGCGCTGGTCAAAAGCGACGAATAGGTCCAGGCCGGCGTAACATGCTCGTGCTCCGTAGCCTTCGGCCAAATCTTCGACGATGGGCGGGACGGCGCAGTCTTGGATGACGACCGCGTTGAGTGGCTGCAGGTCGTGGACTATCCGGAGCGACTCCCCATCTTTCTTTACTACGGTAAACCACCGGGATCGGTAGGACGAGTTTGATTCCTCGTAGGCGCCACTGTCGACTTTGTCTTTGATGATGGCGATGACCTTCTCGTAGTTTCCGCGGGGGATCGGGATGTTGCGCAATGACCACGGAACGTGTTCGACGGTCGGGATCCGGACCGGCGGAAAGTAATCGTCCCGGAAGCGCCCCTTCTCGGACTCGTCCCAGGCAAGGGATTGCTGGTTGATGCGTATGATCTCGTGTGCCAAGCGTTCTTCTTCGGGGAGCATGAAGCCGGTCGGGTTCAGGTTGAGTGCGCGGTGTCGCTCGGCGGTGTATCGGGGGCCGGGGACAAACTCGGGAGCTACGTCGGGGAGTACGGGGAGGGTGTCGAGTGGATCGGATGGAAACTGCCGGGTGATGTGGAATGCTTCGGGGGTCACGCCGGGGATGGGACGGACACGCTGTGCGACGGGTTTGTACGGCTTCTTCGCTTTCTTCGGCTTTGGCTTCGGGTTTGGATCGGGATCGGTGGGTTTGTACGCGAATGTCGAAAAGAACTCGGGGTCGGACTCGGTGGATGCGATGTGCTGGTCGGGGTCCCGGACGAAGAACTGGAGTGTCTCCCGGCCCTCCCGCTCGATGTTGATGACGTAGACGGGGGCTCCGCGTGCAGCGGCTTTGAAATGGTCGGATGGCCTGCTCGGATCGGGGTTAGTGTTCGGTAATGTAGACGATGTATGCATATGGGGACGCGGGATGTGTGGTATAGATGCGGATGGCGAGTGGATTGAATGTTCGGATTCGGATATTGTTCTAAAGTCGGAATTGGATTCAAAGGAGGTAGAAGATAGGTAGGTGTCCGGAATAATGTCTGTAAAAAGAGGGCTGGGTTGGGATGTATGTACTGGTAGATCGGAATCAGGAGGCGTAGATATAACAGAGAAATGTCCTAAAGAAAGTGGTATAGATGATGGTGACGCCCGAGCGCGGCTACCGTTGCTGCCCGGTGATTGGTCGCGCCCCGTGATGCTTAAAAACCCGTCCGGGCGATTGGATCATGAGACCGTTTGGACGTCGGGATTGTGACGCGGGTTCCGAAGACGGGATCGGTGATCGATAGCCGGTGTCCTTCGTCCTCGCCGCCGGTGTTCGTCTCAACTCCCAGGAGATGCAGGAAGAAGGGCCGGCCGAGCAGGACGTCGTAGCTGGCGTGCTCCATGATGATGAATTGATGATAGGAGGTGACGCCGCCGAGCTCCACGCGGAGGTTCTGGATTTCGCCGACCGAGTGCGATTCGTGCTGGTCCGCCGATTGTAGACCGATACGGAAGTCCTCGGAGAGAACTACGGCCAGTTTTTCCCAAATGGCCCGTCGCATGCATGTGACTTCTGATCCGCTATCGAGGATGGACTCGACGTGGTGGGTACCATTGAACAGGGGTCGGACCGATCGGAGTGCTGCAGTACGGGGTGCGCAGGGATACGGATGTTGCTGGGTACATTCGGGAACGTCGCAGCGGTACGTGGGAACCTTACCGGTGTGGACCGACGCGACTAAGTTTGCGATGGGCGCGGGGAGCTTGCTGACAGGGTTGAGAAACACCGAGGCGCTAGGTGCTTCCTCATCGTCCGGGACAGTTTCGATGTAGGCCGACCGGAGTACCTCGGCACCGGCGGCGATCTTCCTCGTAGTTGTGCAATCCTTAAATGACTTGCGGACGGCCGGGGCAACGGCAAGGAGATCCCGGGTACTGAGCGTAATTTGAGCATCGAGGGCGCGGTCGATTATTGTCTGCGCGGTGCGGCTGTCTTCCTCAATCGGGGCCCGATACTGGTACTGTGGCGCGTGGTCGGAGGGCATCGTAATCGGTGTGACTTTGACCGGTGCTGCTGCGGGTGCGGGATGCGCCGGACGAGTCGGGCGTGTCCCACCGGGTCTGGCGGGGAGCTCGACGCCGTCGAACCTGGCTTTCCTGATCTTGGCTACCGCTGCCTCGAACACTGCTAGCATAGGCGGAGTGCCATCGTCGGCGGTGATGTCTTGGAGACCCTGTAGCATGCTCAGCAACTCTCCTTCCGAGACCGCCGCTGATACCGGAGCGTCCGGGGTGACGACGATTGACATGAGGTTGGAGGAGGCGATGTGCGGGGCGACTTCACGGGCGTTCGTTGGTGGGACCGGGACTTGACCGGGATTGGCAGTGTAGTATGCGTCGACTCGGTCTTTGAGTGTCCCGCCACGAAGGTACGGCATGACACCGTTGTTCGGTAGTTGCAGGCGGTTTTCCCTATCCCGGACGACTCGGCCGGAGGTGATGTACTCCTGGACTAGCGGACACGACCGGATGAATTCGCCTTCCTTGCCACAGAAATGGCAGACCAAGGGTCCACGATCACCTGCATAACCCGATGTCGCCGGCTGGGCTGCACCGGCCACCGGTATGGCGTTAGCGCCGGAGAGCGCCCACGGAATGCGAGGTGGGTAGTTGGATTGCGGGGGCGGAGCTGCTGGTGCGTACGCCTGCTGCCGACCGGCCGGTTGGGACTGCGCCTGCGTGAATGCCGTGACGATACCGTGGAGAGCCGTGATGGTTTGTGCGAGCGTTTCCTCTTGCTTGACTGCGGGAGTGGGGACGGCGGCTGCGGGCATGCTTGTATTGGAGCCTCCGAGGACGTATTCTGCTGCGGCTTTGACATAGGCGATCGGGTACGGGTCCTCCCTGTCGTGATCCATGTGTTTGATAGAGAGACGCGTTTGGACAAGGGCCCCGAGTGCGGGCGGGAAGCCCCGGTAAAACAGCTCATCCCGCTCGTCATCGCTGAGCTTCTTCTTCTTCTGCAGGAACTTGGACACGGTTAGGAACGACCGGTAGTACTGACCGAACTCCTCTCGGGTTGAGGTACTGGTAGTGGTTTGTCGGGCGACGAGGTCGGTAAGCGTGGCCTTAGTGTATCGGTGGCCGATCCCGGCGCCGGGGTATAATTCGAGAACTTCCTTGACGAAATCGTCCCAGTCCGCACCGGCGACGGCATCCAGCTCCTTCCACAGTGGTGTCTCCGTGGTTGGCGCATAGCGGACGGCGAACTTGATAGCGACGGTATCGGGTTGGTTGCGGTCCTCGGCGAGCTGCTTCACGTCTTCGAGGAACGTCTCGAGCTCCGTGACTGCTAGGTTCCAGACCGGGGCCGTATTATGGCCCTTGGCCGGCATCGCAGTGACGGGTGGCATTGGTGCTGGTGCAACGGGTAGCGGAGGCGTCGGCGGTCTGGTTCGTTCCGGGCTGGATGATGAGAGCGTCGATGGAGATGAAATGGAGGCGGGAGATGGAGGCGGCGAAGCGAAGGATGCGGAGGCGGAAGGTGGTGAAATGGCTCGGAGTCGGTAAGTGGGCTTTGGTGGAGGCGACTGGGGCGGGGTTTGCTCGTAGTCCCAGTGAGGATCGGTCTGTGCTACCGGGTAGTCTCGGGCCTGCGGCGGGTAGATGTATGCGTTCTCCGGGACAGCAGGAAGGCTCGGGTAGATGTCGAGGTACCGTTGAGGAACGTGTATCCTGTGTTGGGGGCGGGGGCTTAAGCTTAAAACCCTCGCGGTGGGCTCCACTTGTAGAGATTCTAACCCGGCAGCTGGAGGATCGTCCGGGGGTTGGACTGAGCTAGCTGGACGGTGAAGGATGCGATCGCCGATGTTCCGTAGGGTCTCCGACGAGAACCCGAAGGAGTAGCCGGCCAGTGTTCGACCCGAGGGTAGTGCTTAAGGAGAAACGAGACCCGGCCCGGAGGGCGGAGCGTAGGGAGTGTGATGTAGGAAGGGTGGGGACGGATTGGAAATGACAGAGATGTAAGTAAACGAATGGGACCGGGATGGGACGATGAAACCGGAGTCCGGCGGGCGACTCGGAAAGAGAAAACGATGAGAACCGGAGTCCGGCGGGCGACTCGGAGGAAAGAGACGGGAAAAGAGAACGTAAACCGGAGACGGGGAAGTGAACTCGGACTTCAAAGAGAGAAGGGGGGAAACCAAGGTGCTTTATTGAGACGACTTACAGTCGTATTTATAGGTAAATGATATGTAGGGGGAACTCGCTATGTGGTCCGTACAATCTGAAGAGCTCGTACCGCCAGGCTACACACCCCCGGTGTCCGCATCGGTGAGACCAAGTCCCATACCGCCTTATCGATCGTTCCGGGACGTTTGTTTATTGTCTTCGAGGGTCGGTGCCCGAGTCGTGTTCGCGAGGCGATGAGACTGGAGTCGGCCCGGTGATCCGTTACGTCAGGATGTCACTCGTGATGTGTTCACCCACTCAGAGAGTCCGGGCCGAGCGCGTTTCGTGATGGAACGTGGTGATTCGTTGACGAGGCGTGGTGATGGGCGTATACCGAGTGGATAAGGATCGCGGGGGGGCGTAGACGAGAGCCCGGAGGATGGCGGGGATGTAGGCGGGAACACGGAAGATAGCGGAGACGTAGACGGGGGTTCGCATAAACTCACAACACACTAATACGGAGCGGGGAGGCTCCTAACACATGGACGGGGCCCGGCCGGCGTTCGGGATATCGAACATACGGCGGGGAGACGTTCGGGATCGGCGGCCGGACTCGGGGTCGGCGTCGGGTCCGTAGATAGGGCTCACAATCGGACTCGGGGAATTCTCATAAACACACAACACACAAACTCGGGCCGGGGGCCCAAGTAACACATAGACGGGTGCCGGCCGGGGGCTCGGCGTAGCGGAAAGCCGGCGGGGAGGCCGTTCGAAGCTCGTAGGTCCCGGTGGGATCTCGGATGATCGGTGGTGTATCCGGAATGCGATACCTAGAGCGTGAACACGCTCTACAATGCAGTCTGTTGATGCCCAATTAAAAATCATCTTAATTTATTGTGCTTTTCATATATAATGACATTTGGTCAAATAAAAGGTTTGAAGTCCAAGGTGTTTGCACAGAGCAAGTGCCGAGAAGCTGACAGAGGTGACTGACACCTACATCATTTAGTTCTGTTTTTAGGCTCACCATCATCATTGCACTGGTGGATGACTCCTGCACCCTCTCAATTTGCTCGGTGGGACTATATCGGGAGCATATAAAACACTGCAAATCTGGCTGACAAAATGCCAAAGTCGCTGAGCCCCCTTGCTGGCCCTTGCAAAGGCCTTGGATGTGACTGATCTTCAAAACCTGTTTTTTGTGAATGTCATTATTTTGCGCAACAGCAATACCTGCTCAGTCAAGGAAAGTAAACCAAGAAAGGACAAGCAGAAAACATAATAAGAGTATGGTGTAGAGCATGTGCATGCTCTAGGTAGCACACCCTGGGTTTCAGAGCATTCTGGAGCTACCTGACATCCTTCCCCATTGTCTAGTTCCCAGGTCCGAGGTGTTCCACGCATGTCCGAAGTTTTCAATCTCTGTCTGAGGTTTTCTGTCCATACCCGAGGCTTTCTGCCCATTCCCGAGGCCCTGTCCGCAGGTATGACTCCCTATCACCCTCAGTTCAGACTCCTAACACACCCAATGCTTTCCTCGCATTCCCCATCCCTGTCCGACATTTTCCAGAGGTGACCAAATTTCAATCCTGTCAGCCCAGACCATCTGAGCCTCGCCAAGGTTTCTGAGGCCCAGACTCCCTGCATGGGCTCGGCTATGGCAGTACCCAGTACACGAGGACCTGCCACATGCATCAGTGCATCAGCAGGAACTGCAACATTATAATTCTCCCATGATCACTTCACTCTATGTTGTACACCAAGCCCTCTAAGTTTCCTGTTGTTTCCCCTGTTCCCTTAGTGTTTCTCCATCTTCTGGACCCAGTCTCTCATTGTAGCCCTCTAAACCTCCTCTCCATTCCTTCCCCATCACATCCATCCCACACCTCACCCTGTCTGAAACAGACCCTCGGGTTGATAACAGGCCTCCAAGTCCCCGGACCCAGACTCCATCACAAGCCTTCAGCCTGGTCAAGTGCAGTCCCTATCTCAGCCGCCCGCACACCACACCTAGAATCTCTACACCAGGTCTCTTTTCCCTTAAGCACTACCCTCAGGTCAAACACTGGCCAGTTTCACCTTCGTGTTCTCATCTGAGACCCTTCGGAACATCGGTGATCACATCCTTCATCATCTGGCCAGTTCAGTCCAAACCCTGGACACCCCTCCAGCTGCCGGGTTAGAATCTCTACACCATGTCCATTGTGAGCACTTATTAGGATGTGACTTGACTAATCCCTGGATGGGCCCGAATGACCTGACCTCCTACATGTCAGAGGGGTGAGGCTCAAAACATTGAGCCGTGAATAGACTGATGTGGTGAATGAATGGGTGTCAAACTACTGACTTGCTGATGAAAGATAGAGTTGATCTGAATGCAAAGTAATATTAATCCTAAATATCTTATAGCTATCTTATAAGTACTCACCTGAATGCAAATAGAAAAGGCTGAGGTCCTCTTGCATTCAGGTGCTGCTATTTATGCTGGTCGGAATTGGCACCCAGAAGAACACTAGTTTTTTAAGGTCCAAATCACAGACTCAAAGTGTGCCTGGCCACCTTTGGCGATTAATTAGACCTGTGCACTTCTTGACAGATGTCTGCAATTAGCACAATCAGTGGCCTCAAAACAAGCCCTTGCTCAGCCCAATTGAATCAAAACTGATGGAGATATTACACATCTAGTCCAAGTATTAAAATAGCGAAA
Source organism: Athelia psychrophila (assembly GCA_001630335.1). Taxonomy (NCBI): domain Eukaryota; kingdom Fungi; phylum Basidiomycota; class Agaricomycetes; order Atheliales; family Atheliaceae; genus Athelia; species Athelia psychrophila. The sequence goes on along the minus strand of KV417550.1, from coordinate 80,311 downwards.
ATAGAGGAGGGTTGGTGATAGAGTGGGTTTTATGAGTGGACTAGGGCACCCTTGTCCATTGTCTTTCATCGGTTTGGGAGGGGATGAAGCTGACTGGGCGTCAAGACATTCTTGTTTGAGAAATGTGCTGGCTATGGGGCCATGTGGAAACAGGCATGACACAGTACTTGCTGGCCAGAAAGTAGACAGGGACACAG